>JASDQU010262455.1:2135-15421 GCA_032191745.1 Picea mariana
AAATTAAAGAATATGGTGCATTAAAAAAAATATCACCAATGTTTTCTCATCTAAACAACACAGAAATTATTGTCACATATTTTTTTTAATTTTTCTTCTCACCGGTATGTATTTTTTCTATTCTTTTTTTTATGAATGTTTATTTTTTTTCTATGCTTTTGTTTTCTATTGTAGTCATTGTGATGTCTTCTATATATATCGCATTGTTGTAATTCACAATTTAAAAATAAATAAATTAAAATATCCAGTGTTTTTAGTTGTATTGAACGCACTAGAGCGTTATATGTAATAAACACATCGTTGTGTTGTATTTAAAAATCACACCGATTAAAATGATTTTTTTCGTTGAAAATTATGTAATTTATTTATAAAATACATTTAATAATTTATGTATTGAATGCTACATGTTGTATATTGATAAAAATATGAGTGAGAAGAGTTCAAATAAAATTTTTTATGGTCGACACAATGATGACACATCTGAAAAAACAAAAAAGGCAAGTTATTTGTAAATTCTATAGAAAATTAATATGATTGAACTATATGTAAGTTTAACTAATATACATTGGTTACTGTGTGTCATGCAGAGCCACAAAATGAGGAATATCGATAAGATTATTTCTGATCTAAGTGCAGAAGAGTGTAAATGCTTGATGGAAAAATTGTAGAGGGATGAATTAGGTGAATGAAAAAATGTTATTCAATATGATTTTTTTTTTTAATTTTCATTAATAATATACTTAGAAATATTGGATAACATGTTTCAAACAAAATATTAAGTCACATATGTTTAATGTTCTACAGGAACCAACAACGAGGGAACATAATGTCATCCTAAGAAAAAAATATTAATTAATATAGAAGATGTAAATGATGATGAGTTGGTCCTTAGCTCTTGTTGGTACATGGGCAGACCCAGGGTTCAACGCTACAATAGTGCACCAACAAAACTGTAACTACTGACCCTTTGGAAACACTTGCGAAGTAGATGAAGTCTCATCCGAGGTAGAGGCAGGGGTGGTTGCAGGACTCTAGTGTCTGCAACCTTAGCTGGGACACAAATCTGTGATTGTAACACCTTGACAAAGCACTTAGCAATATAGTTCATCAATGTTTAACTAGTATCTACTTCGCAGGTAAAACCCTAATTACAGAGCATCGCAGTACTCAATGTTACCCATGATTTTGGTCGTCATGATGATGTATTGATGATGGTGTACTTAGGCTCTTCGTAAGAACTTTCTCCTGAGAAAAGTTACTTTCATATCTTCCTAGAAAACTCATTTTTGAAGAAGGTTCATAGGCTGCTAATACATTTGGGTGCGAGAATGCCTGATTCTCGCAGGCTGCCTTAAGCCAGGGTGCGAACTTCTCACACTGTGTTGAATAGTTAGGGTGCAAACTCTTCCTAAAGCATGGAAAAAGATGAATTCTCGATGTTTCTAGAAGGGAATCTTCTAGAAGGATGGGTTGGCATTCGAATGGTTATGATTGTACTAGATTCATAGATATTGTGGGATCATTCTTATCCAAGTAACTAATTCATTTTCTCCTATATATTGAGGGAATTCTCATGGAAAAGGTTAAGCAAGATTCATTGGAGAATTGGTGAAAGAATTGTGTGAAGGACTTAGCTTGAACAACAGCTTGGAGACTCTAGCAATTCTATCAAGAGGATTTGATCTTCTTCATACAAGGATTGAGCAAGTGTGTGTGTCGAAGTCAAGAGCCATCGAAAGAAAGTTTGCAGCATCAAGGCTCAGGTTGTAATCTTTACTTTCCATCAATATGATACAGTGGCATGTCCCTTTCCCATAAAGCTATTTCCACTTTATTGTGTAATTCCTTGATCATACACATAGGTTGACTGTTGAATACATTGTGCTATCTTCACTTTGGTTGGTTTGTGTCGTCTTGGTCTAGAATTCACGAGAGCATTGGAGTGAAGCAGGAGCAACAAAGACCCTAGGAAGTGATAATAAGGTATGTTATTTGTTCTTTCCTCCTAATCAACTCAATGGTCAAAACTTAGGTAAAGAGTCATGTCCTGTCCTGTTTTGTTCTAAATCCAGGTGGATCTAGGGAGATCTGTTAGTGTCCGCACCTACCGATTAGTCCGATAACAAAATTGACGACTCCACTGGGGATAATCCCATTTTCTTTTTGGTTTTTGGTATTTTTCTGTGGCCATTTGGTCTAGTTTTACTTTTATCCTTTCCTATCAATCTCTGAGTCTTCAGGATATCCTGATAGACCCTCTGGGTCCAGAGGCCTTTTTAGATTTTGCTTCATTTTCCAAAAATTTGACTAGTTTCATAGGTTCTCGCACTGCACTTCACTGTAGCCTGCGAGAATCCATTGAGTTCGCACTCTGCCTTTAGGTTCAGTGCGAGGTTCTCGCATCCTGCTCAAGGGTCACCTATGAGAATCAATGATTCTTGCACTGTGTAGTATTGCCAGCCTACGAACTCATTTTTTCAAAACTTTGGATTTGAATTTTGGCATCTTCAACTGCCCAGATCAGTCTAGGTGCCTCATAAGGTTTTCTTGGAACATTGATTGATGTCTTTTTTGTCTTCGTTTGTGTGCATGAACAATCTTAGGATTTCAAGGCTCTTCCTGTCATTTTTTGTCTTGACTTTCGTTTCTTGACTTTTCTCGGCATAACCATACTCTCTGATTTCAGAATCTGATTGTGTTTGATTAGTTAAGGACCGATGATTGGTTGAAAGTTGAGTTTGTTTGGTCTTTATCATTTGCTTATTGTTTGAAAGATCATTTTTCTTATGCGATTGAAAAGACTATATTGGTTTGCTCTTTATTTTTGTTTTTATTGAAAGAGTGGATTGGGTTTTTATCATTGCTTGTTCATTGGTTTTTTATTTTCTATACTCTCATTGGCATAGTGAGGGTCCTTTTTGAAAAGTGAACAAAAGTTTTTCTTTCAAAAAATCATTTTCATTTTCGAAAAACATTGAAAATAACTTGTTGAAATTGTTGAAAAAGACACAATAGAGAATTGTTATTGATGCATGATTTGTTGCATTTGCATTTTAAAGGAAATTGTATTGTAGTTCAAGGTTGATCTGGAAAACTTTCTCTCTCTCCCATACATAGGATTCATTGAATGCAAAGTGATCTATTTCATTTTCATCCATGCATTGTTGGGTCAGAGTCATACAACATAAGTTTCATCTCCGTTGCCTTTGAGTAAACAACAGCTCTTAATAACACTGCACAATTGTAAAATTTATCTAGTAACTCTTTTCTAGGGCTTTATTACACCAACATTTAGCTAGGCTAGCGCTTTGGAGTAGGAAGAGAGATACACTCTCCAAAAGCACAAAACACACAATAGCATATTGTGTTAGGGAGTGTTAAATTCCATTTGCAACATCTTGTCCTAGGAAGCCCTTCTCACACAAGGGTCAAGCACAAGGTCGTGTTGATATTGGCAGAGTTACTCACCCTGCTTTGTTGATATCAGTGTAGAGATTGCACGTATTACGGGGATCACTCGGAGGTATATCCACAATGATGAGTGGAAGCCTTTTGAGTTGATTTTGGGCTAGATACCCTACCCTTGCTTGTGGATCGGACTGTCGACTGTTCCCCCAGGCTTTATTGTTGTTGGTAGTGACCTTAGTGGCCTATCTTTCTAGGTTCTTACTCGAGGTGACTGTGAAGGGGAAAGTCTTCAGGGTACCTGGAATTGACGTTGACCAAACTCACTCGGGCTCCTTGGAGGGTATACCCATGATTATGTGTGGGAGCTTGCACCAGGGTGTAAGTCCGTTAAGCAGGTCGTCAGTGTAAATTTTCCACTCTAGCCCAGCCCCTTCTCATCTTGTTGTTGCGACATTGTATTTCATCACCAACTAGTGGCTTCGAAATTAGAAGGTGTTGTTTGCTTGGTGTTGCTTCCTATATTTTATTTACTAGCACTTGTTGTTTGTTTCTTGAATTTGACCATAGGATTTTGTTCGCAAAGTCTGTCTCTCGTTTACAATAGCTCCTCCACGTCGTTCACGTAGAATGCAGGGTTTATCTCCAGAGCATCTGGAAGGTTCTCAACCCTTGCCCACAAGCACACTTGGAGGCTCTCCTTGACAAGGTGACGTCCTAGTCGTCACCACACCACAAGTGGAACGCACTAACTCTCTAGAACATTTTTGAATTACAAATACTCGAGAGGATTTTCGACTTCACCCTGATTCTGAGAGACGTTTTATGAGAGAAAACTCTTCCAGAGACTTAATTGTTGTATATTCTGGATCTCCGTCTGGACCTGGGGACCAAGATCCTTTTTGGTCTATGGGAATTTTTCGACGGGACCTTTTTGGTTCAGGTTCACCTGTGATTTCCGAGATCAACCCCCCTGTGATTTCTAAAATCTTTGGTACAGAGACAATATCGGTGACTATCGCTTATCATTTTACCGTCCCTATCGAAATGGCCCATTTGACAGCTACTTTGAGTGTTCCAAGTGGGTTTACTGCAGTTAGTCTTGCTCCTATCAACACACCGCGAATTCCCAATGTCACTCTGACACTAACACCTGGATACCATGCGTTGAATTCTTCCATTCCTACTCCTGTGCAAACTCCATTCGGCTCGCCTAGTGGTCCTTCTTCTTCTGGGCACTTTCTTCCCAGTTTTGTTCCAACACTCCCTCCATTTCCTTTTGGAGGACCTTCTTCATCTTCTACTAGCAATCCTAATCCTAGTGGCGCTATTCCATCATTCACTCCAACTTATCAGTTTCCAGTTGGTGGACAATCTCATCAAGGTAGTATAACTCAACCCCCTCTCAATTGGCAAATGCCAATTGGAACATTGCCCTCAATTGGCACACCACCTCCAATGGGAGGGGCAACCCCACCTTATGGGCAAAACATACCTCCGTCCTTGGCCCAGTATTGGAATCAGTTTATCCAAAATCCTCCTCAAACGACTGGGGGGCAACAGTTTTTAGCTGCGTCCATAACACCTCCTAGTATGGGCCAACCATATCCGGGTTCGTTCAATCCCATTTGGGGGGTGAATGCTCAAACTCAAACCCCTGTTCCAGGGTATAATCTGATGAGCTACTCTCCTGTCCAACCACCACTGAATATGCCTGGATCTTCACATTATATGCAGACTGCTTATGGTCCTACTGGTTTGTCAATAGGGCTTCCTCCCCAAAGCCACTAGTACCTGTAGGTGAATCGACAGTTACCCTTTCTCGCCACTTTGGATCTTCCATATTTGTCAAGGATTTTAAATGATCCTATTCGTCACTCTCCCCAATGGCCTGTTATACCATCCAAGCTTCCATCAGACATTCCTAAATTCGACGAAAAAATGGGAGAGGACCCAAACAATCACGTTATGACTTTTCACCTATGGTGCTCATCCAACTCGTTGATGGATGACTCTATTCGTTTATGTCTTTTTCAACAAACCCTTACAGGTTCTGCTGCGAAGTGGTATATTGAATTTCCCTGAGGTTTCTTCTCTGACTTCAACACCTTAGCTATGGCTTTCCTTACGCATTACCAATTACCGATCCGTTATGATACCAGGACCGAGATTTTGACTTCCTTCAAATAGACTAAAGGCACTCATATCTCTGATCACATCCATGAGTGGCGAAGGAGACGACGTCTCATTAAAATTGAGCTCCCCAATCAGTTACTGGCAGAATAGTTTACAAAATCATTTGTGAATGAAATTGGTAAGGACATTGCCATGGGTGGCATCGTCATGGAGGAGCAGGCTATAAGTCGTGCTCAATATCTTGACCTCGTTTATTCACAAACTAGAACCATTTATGATTTACTACCTGACTTACCTCGTCCTAATACTTCCAGCACTTCAACTACTCCAGCTGCCTCACATGCGGCTGATGGTGTGATTGGTACTGCCCAAGCCCAATCACATTCCGCTTCAAGCACAAACCCTAAATATGCTTCTTCTAATGTTCAAAATGCTCCGTCTCCTACCACTCCCATCGGCAAGACTTCTGAGGTTAATGTCGTCCAATCTACCCCAGCCGGTAAAAATAAATCTAAAAAGGG
Source organism: Picea mariana (assembly GCA_032191745.1). Lineage (NCBI taxonomy): Eukaryota > Viridiplantae > Streptophyta > Pinopsida > Pinales > Pinaceae > Picea > Picea mariana. Next base: position 8,198 of record JASDQU010262455.1, read on the forward strand.
GAGAGGTAAGAATAAGGAGGGAAAAAATAATTCTCAAGTAGAGCGAACTAAAACTACCCCTGTTGACGATCGGGATAAGCGTAAACCATGATACCCTTGCCTTATCTGTGGTGATGATCACTACATGAAGGATTTTCCATGACATGCTGAGGTCACTAAGTTCCTTCAGGGAGCTTTGAAACCACCTGCACCGGCTATCTTGTCCCAACCCTTCCAGTCTCAACAATAGCCTCAATTGGTCATCCATGACCAACCCTCATCTTCTACCACATCATATGTTTTGATGTGTACTAGTGATTCTAAGCAGAACAATGTTGCACTCACTACTCGAGCCAAAGATTATTCTCCCTCTAAGGAGAAGGTTGATGATTTACCCCCTTCCTTGGTACAACCCTCTCCAATGACTCCACCTACCAACAGTCCTCTTCATCTCGAATGACCAAGCCTCGACACAGTTCTGTGACCCCCCTCAAAGGGCGTCGTTCGGAAATCAGCTTTCAATCCTCATGCTTGTGCGGCCCAGAACTACAACATTGTTGAATATCTGGCCCAAGCACCTTTTGCGATGTCAGCCCTTGAATTCCTTCAAACTCGTCCTGCACAATGGAAGGCACTGTTGAAAGCTATCGGTGGAATTGACCCGACGGACACGAATTTAATAATCTTTGACTTGGAAGATCACATTCCAAGGTTACCCCCTCAACTTGTGTTCTGTTGGGGATCAGAAATGTCGTATTTTCATCCACCTTTCCCTTCACTATTCCTTACATTTCATTGCCCTATTAAACCTTCGTCATATCATTTTCATAAAAACATTTGGGTTTCACATTATTATTTTCCAATTTATTCATTTTAGTATTAAAAGTGAGATTAAATATTAGAAAATATACATGTTTTCATATATATCTCAATTATGTGTGAGCTTTGTAATGTGTAGGAATATGTGCAGAATATGTGGATGATTAATTAAAAGAGACTTCTCGAATATCTCTTCCATCATTCCAAAGGAGATAATTATTCAAGCCTCTTTTCAAGGAGAAGATCATGGAGATTTGGTTAGAATATCTTATCTAAGATACATGAGAGATATGTGTGAGGATTTGAAGGGATCATATCTTGTAATAATGGGAAAGTAGTTGAGAGTGGTTGAGAGAATAGTGGATCTGTAATAATGAGATGGTTATCTTATCTTCAAGGCTCTCATGTATAAAAGAGAGTGCTCTCTCTTCATGAGGATTCAATTAGGAATTAGATCATTAGGATGAAGATTAGATTTTGATTAGCTTTTGATGAAGGAAAGGGATTCTTATCTTGGTTTCATTGATTCATACTTTCATTATTGTTTCATGAAGATTGATTTGATTCTTGTAATGTAATTCAACATCATCTTATTGTGTGAGCTCACATATGTCATTGTTGTTAACTCTTCACATGTTGTATTTCCCTTTTGCAATTTCATGCTTTCCTAGTTAGTGTTTCAATGCTTTCTTAGATTAGTTTGATTTCAGCAACATAGATTAGATTACATTAGTTCTACTTTATTCCTGCACAAACAGTGCACATGCTTCGTCAGTTTACGTACCCTGGGTTGACAATTAAATAGTTGGGCAAATACTACAACGTTATTATAATGACATATATTTCGCCTAACATTTTGGCGTTGTTGTTGGGGAAGCACAAGGGATTGAGGTATCAATTTCCTTTTATGCAAGAGTGATAATCAGAGACTGGTGCTAAAGGTTCCTGCTTAAAGGAAGGGATTGAGGGTCTTGTTCTCTGTTAGAAGTAGTCAACCTTCAATTATTTTCATGAGTGTGCTAATCAGAGACTGGTGCTGAAGGTTCCTTCTTAAAGGAAGGGATTGAGGGTCATGTTCTCTGTTAGAAGTAGTCAGCTTTCAATTATTTTCATGAGTGTGCTAATCAGAGACTGGTGTTGAAGGTTCCTGCTTAAAGGAAGGGATTGACGGTCCTATTCTCTGTTAGAAGTAGTCAGCTTTCAATTATTCTCATGAGTGTGCTAATCAGAGACTAGTGATAAAGGTTCCTGCTTAAAGGAAGGGATTAAGGGTCCTTTTCTCTGTTAGGAGATAGATAGCTTCAATGTGTGTCAATCATTTCAATTAGCAATGGGTTCTCGCAACTGTGAAGAGTGTTTTTCATGTGTTTCAACAAGAGTGGTTTGTTTCAAGAGTGTTTTAGCAAGTGTCATTTTCAGATTTTCATTTTGATTTGGATGCTGTAAGAATCCCTTCTTTTTAACATGGTTTAACTATGAGTATAATCTTGGAACAACTCACTCAGATCCTTGCGGAAGCCGAGATTTCCTCTTCTCTGGAAGAGAAGATCTTGATAGCAGCTGAGAGCTTAATTACTCCGCCAGAAACAGACAATGAATCAACACATGAAGAATGCGAACAGGAGGAGGAGGAGGACAATGAGGAGTTGCAGCATGATCTGAGTGAGACAAAATACGCCTATGAGAGCCTCATCGAACGATGGTTTCAAGAAGGTACCAGGTTAGAGTTATTTAGTTTTTCTTTCTATTTTGATAATTTAGAGTTTCAGTAGTTTTTCGATTATCTTTTGTATATTTATGTATATTTCCGATTATCATTTATGAAATTAAAAGAGAACATATTCATTCTACTATTACGTGAATGGCTTCACTGGAAGTTTGATTACACGTAACTGCTTTCTAATTTCTAATTAGTATAGAATAGGTAGGCTTTCATTTTCAGTTTTTACTTTTATTTTCCATTTTTTTCTTAGGAATAAGTATGCTCTTCTCTACGCTTCGTGCGACCGCGAGGATCAGAAAGTAGGGATGATTAATAAAAAAATTTTTTTAGGAAGTATAATGATGCCTAAAAGCTCCATTTGCAAAAAGAAAACAATTAAGAATAAACATGTGATGCTGGAACAACTGTAACAACAGCTGAAATAGTTGTAACAGCAGTTGAAACGTCACTATCGCACTCTCATTTTTTTTTCTTTTTTATAAATTTGCAAAATAAAATTTTTAAAGATTTTTTTTATTTTTTGAAAACACAAAACGAAATAATTGGTCTGCTGAAACAGTCTCTCAAACTATGTCACTGTATGCTGAAACAGTGGCTGCAACTCTTTTCGACCTGATTTATAATTGGTTTGCGTGGTGGCAACTCCATGCTTTTGCCTTCGTCCCTCATCCTATCTGCAAACAAAACAATAAACAGTTCAAAAATTTACATTTGCAATTAGAACCATTTTGGGAATAATGCACATAAAAGGAAAATTTTAAATTAAAAACTCATAAGAGCATGACAGGTTTATCAAAAGAATCTAGTTGTTGAATGAATTTGCATCGTTTGGCTTGGCATAAACCCTGCAATTTGAAACCTGCAAAAATAATTTTTAGTGGTGGCATGATGACTCGCAATTGTCAATTAGTTGGAAAAAAAAATGGCATAACTAATTCCTTTCATTTTCTCTGCCACCATATTTAATACATACGAACAATGGCATCTTCAGGGCAATGATAGCGCTTTCTTGTCTATTATTACTTTGTTATTTTTCTCTGCAATATCCTCTAAACAACCCTCGCCATAAGAAGTTCCTTGCCCTCTAGAGTTCCGCGCCGGAGTCTTTTCAGATTCCGTTCACGTTTCTTATTTCTACACAACACACCCGCGTCCATCTGGCAAGTTTGATTTTGAGAATTACATCATTGACGAAGATCCTCCCCTGTATCCTTCCCCGAGTTAGTTTGGAAATGATGATTCCTAGCTAGCGAAACTAACCTCAGAACAAGACTGTATGCGATCTAGATAACTGCCTACCCATAATAGATGGATGATATCGAGATTAATGTGATCTGTCTTTTGGTATTTTATTTCTCAGATTTTCTCTGAGATTGTTATTTTTAATCTAACAGCATTGAGTTATTGATGGCATGTTGTAACAATCACATAGATCTTGGGGACTATGCATGCTGGGGGGAGAGAAAATAGAAGGAAACACACTGGAAGTTTGGGGGCAGGAGGCAGACCATTCTTGTTCTTTTTAATTGAAGCATGTACTTATTCTAGGAAGGAGTCACAGAAACTGATTGCGTAACGCTTATGAATTGTATTCATTTGTTTCACCGCAAAAACAAGCACAAGGTCTCTTCTTCTTAAATAGAGAAAAAAAAAATATATATAGGGAGGCAAGAAGTAAACAGAGAGACCAAGGACAGACAGATGCAAAGAGATATGCTTTTAACGATAATCTGAGTTGGTATACGCTTCATGGTCGTGGTTAAACTTTGATTTATTCACTACATGAGAATGATGAGTAGGTTCAAGCTCTGGCGATCGTTAAATTGACGGCTTCATTGTCTCTACATTGTAATGAGGCGTTTGAAATAGGAGGATTGTGAACAGAGGAACAATAAACTCCTGGGTTTGTGTGAACTTTTCTCGAAGTGTCCAGGACAGTGTTGCTCGTATTTAATCCAGAACCTATCATTTCTATCCATGGGGCATGACCAGATCAAGTTGAGAGAGCATGGAGGTGACGAGCTAGAAGAAGCTATGGTTCCTTGTTCGAAGAAGAGATTGGTTGTTGAGAGATATGGGCAAGGGTCTTACATGTCTGAAAGTGGAGCTGACAGCACACAATTCCAAATAGAATACGGTGGTCAAGGCTAGTCCGGATTGATATGTCTGAATATATGGAGAAACATTCAGTTTCAAGGCTCATAGGTGGTCCCCCTGGTTATGTTGGTTATGAAGAAGCTGGGCAGCTAACATAAACAGTAAGGAGATGGCCCTATAGTGTTGTTCTTTTTGATGAAGTTGATAAGGCACACAATTTTGTCCTTGACACTTTGCTTTAGATGCTCGATGATGGTAGACTCACGGCTGGATAAGTTTATGGCGTGCCTTTGTCTGGACCATTGTTAGGAAAATATGGTTTGTTTCTAGAACAATGAACTTAGAGGGAAGATTCCAGTGGGTGCTTTCTTAGTTACAGGAAAATGAGTCGTTGGAAGCACTGGAGTTGCTTCTTCCCATTGTATTTGAATTTATAGATAGCATTGCACTTTCGCAATCACATGTACGAATGTTTGTTGATATAAGTGTTCGTTGGTTAAGGGAACTGACACCTAGTGGTTCAGTCCCAGACTCAAAGGACCATCCCCGTGAAGCATCCATTGCTATTTTTTTTGTCTGAGTTACTTTGGTACTTGATTGTTGTTGTACTAGATACTTTTGTTTCTCTTGATTGCTTCGCTTTACCATCTTATGTCTGTCCATCTGATTTGAAAAGACACATTTCTTCTTTGATGGCAACTCAAGATGTGGAAAAGGCTTCAGATGGAGGTGAGCAGATATAACAGGTTACAAAGAGATGAATTGAGTGCGCAAGAGAAAGTTGTTGCAACTGTATGACATTATTCTCAATGAACACATAGATTCTTTCCCACAAGATATACCAGCATCTTTTTCTTCTCTTTTGGAAGGTGATTTCTTAAAACTCAATAATCTCACACGCAAGATTTTGACGAGTTAAATAAATACTTTGATTCTTTTCTTTTGGATTATCATAGGTTTTCATTTCATTGTAATGATTGTACATAAAAATTGTAGAAATGGCAGATCACCCAAGGAGATTCATGCATGCAAGTCTGGTCAAAAAAAAAACTCATACTATGCACAACTGTCAGGAAAATTAATGACAACAGTCCAGAATCCATCCTAAGTGCAATCCCAAAATCTCTGAATCCGCCTTCTTATTGCTTGAATTCTAGAACTAGAGTGACAGGTCTCAACAATTGACAGTTTGATGAAACCGAGACCATACTCTTATTGTTTTCCTTTAGCATGATTTTTGTATTTTGATGTGTATTATCCGAATAAAACAAAAACCATAAAAATGATAAAAAAATAAAAAAATAAATTATTAAATCATAAAAATCAAAACATTGCAAATGGACCGTTCACTCACTTCCTGAAAACGATAATCAAAACATGTTTCTTTACGCTCAACACTAATATGTTTTCTTTGAGTCACTGTCGCAGCAATCAAAGAAAAACAAGTATGCAAGGGCAACAGGTATATCAACGCAGTTTATTTCATTCAATTGTTCGTATTTTCACTTATTTCTGCATTTTTCAATGTTCTCACATTTTGCTGCAGGAAAATGATAACCTTTTACAGGTTCAAGGATGATTGCATTTGTTGTTGCTGTGATTTTTCAAGAATCACAAACTTTTAACAAACATGCTTTGATCAACAGCTTGATGGAGCTGTTACTCATCATAAACATCATGATGCTTGTTGTTACACAGAAACCTTTCATAACCCATTTGCGTCATGCATGCTTATCCCTATTTTTCCTTCAAATGCACATTAGTCATCCATGTTTGAAGCCTATCTGCCATCGCCTTATCAGTCACAACTTCACACATGCCTATTTTTCTATGAATCACATACATTCCTTTATCCCTTTCAGTTCATTTTTGCCTTCTTTTTCCATTTCAGTTTGCCTTATGAATAAAACCATTCAGTTCCCTTTCCATGATTACATTGCCTTGTTTTCCTTGCCCTGCTGATCCACACTACTTGACCGTGAGATCTTTTCATTTATAGTCCTACCAAATCATTTTGTACAAACTCGCAATGACTGATGTGGGATTCCTTAAGGCCCACCTTTCAACAAGTCTTTCCCCATCGACCTCAACACCTTATCTTGGATATAGACTAGAGTCCATTTTGAGTACTTGGAGGCTTGCATGCCTTAATGGAAAGTTCTCTCGCTGGCAATCATGGGAATATATCAATGTCCCTTGATCGTCAGATCTTGCAAGTGGCTCGACATTAGCTCATCTATTCGCACTTCGCAAGATGTACTCAGGTACCTTGGCACTCATTGATATCAATGGTGAGTTTGCCTCACATTGGTTAATGACATTCATTAATGGTCGGTAATCTAATGATTTCTTTTCATGCTTGACATCGACACATTTATTCTCATGACTAGGATTGTACCATTGGGTTTTGTAGCAGGTGAAGACTATACACTTCTTCATGACTCCCTCAATAGTTACAGCAGCATGACTTCAGATCTATGAGAGCACGACAGTTCCACAATTTTATACTTTATTTTTTCCATGATTCATCAACACCAGTTCAGATTCCTCCACTTCACATTCTATGATTCAGCAGTAACAATCGTTGTAGTTCCAGCCGTTGCTGT
>JASDQU010262457.1:0-15548 GCA_032191745.1 Picea mariana
TATAGTATTATATTATATTTAAAAATATTATAATGTTTATGCCATCACTCCGAAAGCTTTTCACTTCATTCAAGTGCTTTCTTCCCTTTACTCTGATGATCCGACTTCGAAAGGGTCTTAATATGAATATTTAATAAGTTGTAATATTTAAAATTCCATATGCCTCCGCACTCCAAACATTTTTCTCCTCTCTCTTTACTTTGATGGCGAATCATGAAGGAGTAACATTTAATATTATAAAATACATGTGGGACATTATAGTACCCAGGTTATTGTACTTTGAATGTTCACTCCTCTCTCATTACTCCGATGGACAATCATGAAAGGGAAAGGGTTACTATTATAAAATTTATTTATATACCTTATAACACTACTACCATTGCTCCGACAGCTTCAAACTTCGTTCAAACACGCCCTTCCCTTTAATTCTATGTCTAGACTCCGAAAGAAATGGGTTTAACATTTAATTACTACAATATATAACAATATACACCTTAAGACATCACACCGAGATCTTGAGAGTCAAATCGTGCTTGCTCCCCTCTTATGTTTGAAAACCAATCACAAAGGAAAATGATTTTTAGTTAATAATTCATATATATTTACGTTGGAAAGATGAAGGGAAATCATATTTCCATGACTTAAAATACTGATAAATAAAATGCCTTGTTAATGACTCCTTCATGATTTTAGGCAAACCATGTGCAAAGCATAAATTTAAAACTGAGAAACTTAGCACAGTTCAATCTTTGCATAGAAGGGAAAGGGAATTCAAAACTTCCTTTTTCTCATGCGCAATACTTGAAATCACATGATTTTAATATATATACTTTATCAACTTATTATCCCAATAAATAAGACATTCAACTAGTAAATTTGGAAATTTACTAGGGTTTACCGATATTTACCATTCATTCAAATTTGTCCAGAAAAAAAATATAATTATATAAATACATATATAAATTTATGCAATTTATTTGATTAAATTATTTTCCATAATATTTCATTTCTTGGAGGTAAAGTTCTCCATGGTAAAACTATGTTTTTTAATAGAAATTACTATCTTCCTACTTTCATGGAATTCCTTGCTATTTTCAGGGAATAGTTACCATTTTCAATTCTTTCCCATTTGGAAATTAATTTACCGTGTAACCCTGGTAAAATTCCTTTCTCACCAAATACTAATGAAACTTAGTTAATTACAATGCATCTCATTCCTAATTTCTTTTCATTTCAAATTAGGAACTTGAATTTGATTCCTCCTTCTTTGCTCATCATTCATTTTATAAATAGTTTGGATTTCTTCAACATTTGAATTATTCTCTTAAGAAAAATAGGGGTATGAAATTCCCTCTAATTCTTAATCCTAGAATATTTCTTAGGCCAATAGAATGGCCAGGGCCAACTGATCAATTTTCAAGTTTTATATCAACAATTGCATTCCCTATTACCAAGTTTTTCTATGAGGACTATAGAGGCTTAGTCTTTACTAATAAATTGAGTATTTTTTCACTTAGATTAGTGCAGGTGACCAACCAACACTCTAATCATGCCTTGAGTGACAAAGAAATTATTAACAACTTCCCTTTTAGAACAAGGACAAGTAGAAAACCAACAACAAAATATGTTTTCCAAACCTTATTTTAGGTTTCACAGCCAACTAGACAATTAGAGTGACAATATCACCATTAAAGAGAATAAAAATTCTTCAAATAAATAACACTTGAATTCCATAATATTACATAAACTTGTCATGGAAATACAAGTCACATAAAACACTTATTTGAAATTTGAAAAATTTTCAGCAACTACTAAAGGGTGTGCCACTTTCCACCCAACCAGAGGCACAACTTCTCCTGTAGTTTTCTCTGTTGGCCACCTCCTAGCCAGAGTATGATGCTATGAGAGGAATTATTTGTACTCGGCATATGAGAAAATATGAAGGACACTCTCCTTCACCTACAAGAACTCAACAAGCCAAGTATTCAATCCACCAAGCAAGGGGACTTCTCTTTCCACAAAGAGAATTAGCAACTATCATAAACAACATAAGGGAGGCCTTCCACTACCCAACAGTCCCTCAAATCCATCCCTTCTTATTTCCTTCATGATTTCTTAGGAAATCACTAAAATTTCATAGTCTCGTTTATCAACCTAATTTAATGGAAATTGCCAATGGTTCCTGTTATCCCGTAGCCTAGGGATAACTAAGGATATCGTGTCTTGAGGCCCATAGGTTCTAGACATGGAGTGCTGAGAGTCGGACGACCTAAGCATGGCCCCGGATGGCCCCTCTTTTCTTCATGTACAGTACACATATCTCCAGCAGAAGCATCCATCACACTAGCCTAGTCCTAAAGTGGCAGTGGGTATCACTCTGATTTTTGAAGAACTTGAACATGTTGTATTGAATTCTTCTTCATTTCATGATGTTTTCTTGGAAATTATGCTATTTTCCTTGTTTAAACCCGAGAGGGTGACACAATGCCCTAGTAAATTGATTTCCCTTTAGTATGATTTTCTACTGAGTGGGTCTTTGAAGATTCAACGTCCATTCCCTCCATACTTACTACTTTCCATATTTATTCCTTCCATTTCCCCATATTTTGGGCATCGGGATTTGCTACACTAGGAAGGGTTGTACCTTACCTCATGGGAAGAAGGGGCTAAAGGCCTAGAGGGTAAAAGTAGATGGAAATAGTTAAAATCCATTTTGAAACCTTTGATATGATTCACCTAGGGATCCTCGAGAAAGCAGTGTGATGAAGGAGCATCACCAGCAACAAGCAAGCATGGGACAAACGCCATTTCATTTTTGGCACATGTTGAAAATGTTTGAATTGTTTTGAAAGTTTGGATGCGCAGAAATTAATGTAATAGTTAAGAGAGTGCATACTTCCATATTTTAAATAGATATTGAGCGATCCGCTCTCATCTGTAAGGTGTAGAGGCATTTATAGGCAATTAATGTAAGTAGGTAGATTTAAATTCTAGATTAGACAGTTTTAGGAGATGGAGGGAAAACGACTATAGACACCCTCATATTGTATCATTGTAACATTATCAATTGATCATAGAGAATAGAGGATAAGAAGCAGAGAGTTGTGTAGAAGAATCCATGTACAGAAGTTTTGAGATTTATATATGAAGCTTTGATTCATACTCATGGTGTTCAAATACTTTCTATGTATACATGTTGAATGTTATGCTCATGGTTTTTTTACTCTTTCTATTGTACATTTGCTTTTATGCTGTGTATGTATGATTTCATGTTAAGTATTTGAAGTCTGAGAGAGTAAGGGAATGAGTTTCAATTGTTTTTCTATCTGAGAAAGAGTTCCTTCAAGGAGTGCAATGAAACATCCGCAAGGAGTGCATCGATGGGTTCAGAGTTCATCTCTGAAAGCTCAGGAGGGATAATGTTGTTCTCATCTTTCACAGAAGTGCAAGTCAGGCATAGAAGTTGTGCAAGGTGTGCGCAGGCTGGTTGGAAGTTCATAACTTTTCAACCAAGGAGAGGGTTTAAGACTGTTGTCGCAAGGAGTTGCATAGAGTCAAAGGAATCAAATACTTAGACGTATTTGAAGAGTGCCGCAAGGAGTGTGTGCATAAATCTCATAGGAGATTTGAGTTAGTGAAAGGAAGGTCAGGAGAATTAGCGTCTTCAAGGTGTGAAAAGTAGAAGAGGGGTTTTGGTCATCATGCATAGGCCAAGTCATAGTGAGGAGGATTACTGAGGTGACTCAGAGAAGAAGTTCTTTTAGGAAGAGTTTGGACGGTTGAAATTCTTTGAGGAGGAATCCCGAAATAGCGGGGATCGTTGGATCTGCGAAAGCTACGAGAGGGATAATGGTCAGGACAGATCCATCCTTTGGATAGCCTAGATTAACATCAACCATTGATCAAGATTTCCAGGGCCGTCAGATTATTTCAGAGTTTCAAACTTCGGAAGTTCGAGTTGCAAGTTTGGGTCTTGACACATCAAGTACCTGAAGTCTGAAAGGATTCTTGTCGAGGTTTGTGGAAAATAGCAAGGAGAAGTACCGTTTCGGTATTTTGAAACTTCAGAGATCGAAAGGTGGAGAGGATAGAGAACTCAAGTGTTAGCATATTGAATTCACGGTATGCGAAATTGCACTGACCGTTGGATCAAGGGAGAGTTCACAGCCATTGATCTCCTTGAAAGAGGAACCTTAGAGTTTCAGAATTTTGGGATTTAGAGGTTTGGGAATCGCGAGGGTATAGTAAAAGCACATTTTGGTGGTTGAAACCCTGAAATCGTGAAGGGAAAAGGGAGACCGGGACATCTGTATTTCAGAAAATCGGGAATTGGAAGTTCGGGAGTCGAGGGGAAGAGTTGCATGACATCGCAACTCTTGAATTTGTGAACGTTGAAAAGCCAAAATTGACATCAGCAAAAGGTCAAGTGTTGGCACTTTGGGTTTCGAAGGTCGAAGAGGTAAGGCACTCGACCATAGGATTCATGAAATCATGAAGTCCGATATCTCGAAATAAAAGAGGAAATTTTCTCAAGGTGTTGTTGTGGGTAGATTTCCCAAAAGGGAAATAGAAGAGCCAGTCGAGCTCTCGGGCCAAAAGGAGAAGATCCTGTGCAAATCCCAACTTGTGGGTCTCGGGAGGGGTCTGTGTTAGTTGTGGTATCAGAGCTCAGAAATATTTCTTTACTTTTTGTAGCAGGACAAAAAAAAAGGAACTTTACAGCCATGCCGCCGAGAAGAAGAAATAGACAAACACCCGATCCACCAGAGGAAATGGAAATGCCAAGAAGAAGGGGCAGGCAATTACCTGATCCACCAGGGGCAAGAAATGTGCATGAATTACATGCTATGATGGATGCTATGGAAATAGCGCAGAGGTGCGCAGTTGGTGCTGGGGATCTCAGTGATTCCGAAAGTGAAAATGAAGCCGAACATGAAGGAGAAGAAGTTGCAGTAGAGGATGCAACAAATGAATGCATACTTAGGGTTGTTGCAAGGATGGGTGCTAGGGAAAAAATTGACATCCCAGTATATGAGGGAAACCTAGATGTTGAAGAGCTTCTAGATTGGATTAGAGATTTGGACACATATTTTGACTATGAAGATGTCGAGGAAGACAAAAAGGTTAAATCTGTTGTCACAAGACTTAAAGGACATGCAACATTGTGGTGGGATGAACTACAAGCTGGCAGACGCTGCAAAGGCAAGAAAAAAATCAAGAGTCGGGACTGAATGATTGCGAAGCTGAAAGAAAAATTCATACCCAAGGATTATCAAATTACTTTGTTTTGAAGAATGCAGAATTTGAGACAGAAGTTGATGTCAGTGAAGGAGTACACTGAAGAATTCTACAGGCTGAACATTAGAGCAGGTCATTGGGAAAGCGATGATGAAAAGGTTGTCAGGTACATGAATGGTATGTGATATGACATTCAAGATAAGACGAGCATGATGACCATCCGAACGGTGGAAGATGCTTATCATATGGCTCTAAAGGCTGAAGAGAAGATGAGCCAAAAACAGAGTCAAAGAGGCCGAGGCAGAATTCAAGCTAGGGGAAAACCAGTTGCCCATGATAGGAATCTGAAACCTAAAGAGGAATGGAAAAAACCTCAACCTCAAACTGAGAGAGGTGGAAGCTCACAGAGAGGACAGTATGTAGATAACAACACTTTTCCTCGTGCTAGAGGAAGAGGAAGAGGCAGAGGTAGAGTAGTAAAATGTTTCACATGTGGAAAGAATGGGCATAAGTCTTATGAATGTCTAGATAAGAAGAAATAAGGTGGTGAGACTCACATTGCCGAAGCACAAAGGCAGACTGTTGAGGTAGAGGATGCTGAAGGCGAAAGATCATTGGTGATGAGAAAGGTTCTCTTAACGCCAGAAAAGGAGGTGGAGAATCCAGTGCAAAGGAACAGTCTTTTTCAGACTGCTTGCAAGACCAAAGACAAGGTATGCAAAGTTATCGTGGACAATGGTAGCATGGACAATCTAGTTTCTATGGAGATGGTAGAAAAGTTGGAGATGGAGACTATTGACCATCCAAGTCCATACCAAGTTTCATGGCTACAAAAAGGACATCAGGAAAATGTCACTAAACAATGTTTAGTTGAATTTAAAATAGGAGGATATAAGGATGAAATACTATGTGATGTCATTCCCATGGATGTTTGTCATCTATTGCTGGGTAGACCATGGCAATATGACAAGAAGGTGATTCATGATGGGAGAAAGAACACATACACCCTAGAGAAGAATGGGAGAACTCACATGTTATTATCGATTAAGGATAAAGAAGTGAAACTAGAAGTAAGCAACACAGTACTTCTCATGAGTGGGAAGGAACTTCTTAAGGAGGTTAAGAAGAAGGAAGATCCACAATTCATTGTGGTCAAGAAACCTAGAATTGTTTTGACCAGCATTAGAGTGGATGATTTACTAGAATAAATCCAATAGCTACTGGAAGAGTTTGTTGATATAGTAGTGGATGAACTACCCCGTTCATTGCCACCTATCAGGAGTATAAGTCATCACATCGATCTTATACCTAGAGCTAGTTTACCAAACAAAGTTGTGTACAGATTGACGCCGCAGGAGAATGAGGAGGTCAAAAGACAAGTCTAGGACTTAATGGACAAAGGATTGGTTAGGGAAAGATTGAGTCCATGTGTTGTTCCAACGGTTCTTAGTCTAAAGAAAGATGGAGGCTAGAGGATGTGTACAGACTCAAGAGCGATCAACAAGATTACCATCAGGTATAGATTTCCATTGCCAAGAATGGACAATTTGATGGACTACTTGAGTGGGGCAGGATTCTTTTTAAAGATAGATTTGAAAAGCGGATATCATCAAATTTGCATGAGAGAAGGTGATGAATGGAAGACAACATTCAAGACGAATGAGGGGTTGTATGAATGGCTTGTTATGCCGTTTGGATTAACGAACGCGCCTAGTACTTTCATGAGATTGATGAATGAAGTCTTGAAGGATTTCATTGGAAAAATCATCATTGTGTACCTTGACGACATATTGATTTTTAGTAGAACAGAAATAGAGCACTTGAAGCATTTGGCTACAGTGATGAAGAGGCTACAGCAAGAGAAGTTGCTGATAAATATGAAGAAATCCTCATTCATGAAGACAGAGCTCATTTATTTGGGGTTTGTTATTTCTGCAAATAAGTTGAATATGGATCCAGATAAAGTGGAGGTGATTAAGAATTGGCCATCGCCAAAGAGTACATTTGAAGTTAGAAGTTTTCATGGATTGGCTAGTTTCTACAGGAAATTTATCAGAAATCTTACTGGAATTAGTGCACCGATGATGGACACGGTGAAGAAAAGACATAAATCTTTTCACTGGACAGAAGAAGCACAGAAAAGATTCAATTTGTTAAAGAAAAAGATTACTGAACAACCAATTCTGGTGTTGCCAGATTTCAGTAAGACGTTTCAGGTCAGGTGTGACGCTATTGGATTTGCAATTGGAGCGGTTTTGAGCCAAGATGATAGGCTAGTCGCATACTTCAGTGAGAAACTAAATGAGGCGAAGGTTAAATACTCCACATATGACAAAGAGTTTTATGCGATCATACAAGCACTGAATAAGTGGAGGCACTACTTGATTCCTAAAGAGTTCGTTTTGTATAGTGATAATCATGCCTTTCAATTTGTAACTCAGCTGGATAAATTGAACCAGAAGCATGCAAAATGGGTTGAATACATGCAGAATTTTACTTTTGTAATTAAACATATTTTTGGAACTACTAACAAAGTTGTTGATGCTTTGAGCAGGAAATGTTTACTTATGTAGGAGTTCAGAGTCAAAACATTGGGTTTTGATAATCTCAAGGACATGTACAAGGATGATCCAAATTTCAAAGAGGCATACGAGGCATCTAAGAATCCAGTTCTCAGAGATAGAAATCAATGGGCTGAATATATGATCCAAGATGGATTATTATTCAAAGGCAATCAACTGTGTATTCCAAAATTCTCCATGAGGGATAACGGTTAGGACAGAGCCATCCTTTGGATAGTATAGATTAATGTCAACCATTGATCAAGATTTCCAGGGCCATTAGATTATTTCGGAGTTTTGGACTTCGAAAGTCCGAGTTGCAAGTTTGGGTCTTGACACATCAAGTACCCGAAGTCCGAAGGATTCTTGTCAAGGTTTGTGGAAAACAGCAAGGACAAGTACCGTTTTGGTATTTCGTAACTTCGGAGATCGGAAGGTGGAGAGGATAGAGAATTTAAGTGTTAGCATATTGAATTCTCAGTATGTGAAATTGCGTTGACCGTTGGATCAAGGGAGAGTTCACAGCGGTTGGTCTCCTTGAAAGCAGAACCTTAGAGTTTCAGAATTTCAGGATTCGGAGGTTTAGGAATTCTGAGGGTATAGTAAAAGCGTATTTCGATGGTTGAAACCCCAAAATCACGAAGAGAAAAGGGAGACCAGGACATCTATATTTTGGCAAATCGGGAATCGGAAGTTCGAGAGTCGAGGGGAAGAGTCGCATGACATCGCAACTCCCGAATTCGCGAAAGCCCAAAATCCAAAATTGACATCAGGAAAAGGTCAAGTGTTGGCATTTTGGGTTTCGGAGGTTGAAGAGGTAAGGCACTCGACCATGAGATTCATGAAATCGTGAAGTCCGATATCCCGAAATAAAAGAGGAAATTTTCTCAAGGTGTTGTTGTGGGTAGATTTCCCGAAAGGGAAATAGAAGAGCCAGTCGAGCTCTCGGGCCGAAAGGAGAAGATCCTGTGTGGATCCCGACCTGTGGGTCTGGGGAGGGGTCTGTGTCACAGTGAAAAGATTCTCAATAAGAAAAGGGGACCCACAAGAAAATGTGAACACTTAAGGTATTAGTTGATGGATAGGAGGTCTCATCATGATCCAACCTATTATGACAATGAACATGTAGCGGTATGACATTACCACCTATCTAGTGACCAAGCCAGGGTAATGTCTCTTCGTTACATAGCCACGAGAAAGGGGGTCTCATCACGAGCCATCCTTTTCATTTCTATGAACTGATTTGTGGATGACATTGTCACCTCTGGTCAACAAGCCAGGACACTAGCCCTCAACTATTCCCTTGTAGCACAAGAGTAAAAGATCAAAAGAAAGAAAGCTAAGAAAAAATGGAAATGAATGGGATAGGAAATGGTTTCATCTGTGATGAGGTGAAACTTACCCTCCACAAAGGCACCCATGTGTAATATTATACATTTCCTTGTTATCACATGCACCCCTTGCCCAAATATTTACCCCATGCCACCTCATACACTTGCATGATTTGGACCAGAATCCATCTGGGAAACGCCCCAAACTTAAGGGGTATTATCCCAATAGGACACCCTAAGACCCTCTCCAAACATAAACTTGTCAAATTGCATAACATATTTGATCATTTGTTTGGGGTTAAGGGGGATTTAATGCACATGTTCGGGTGATTTAATTATTGGATGTGATTTACATGCTATGATCCTTGTGACTTATGAACCCTTGGAGGGCATACCTGTTGTCTCTGCAAGACCTTTATTGGTGGAAAGGTGCACATGAGGGAATGATTAGCTCGAACCTTCATGAGGGATCAAAGCCCACAGATGGATGTTAAAACCCCAACCGAGGGGAAGAAGAGATTGAAGGCTTGCACCAAAAGAAGGAAGGATGTTTCCTATGGAGGCACTTTGGTGGACCTAGACCCAGGGGATTGTTCCCTTCCCACCTAAACATTGGGCTTTGCAGGCCTTATACGTCACCTATGTATCCCTGGACGTCATCTACTTGCTAGGCTTGTCACCTTGGGGGAAGTTTTGAGGTTATTGGCATGTGAGGGCAAGGATTTTGGCCTTTGGAGGCCCAACGTTTCACTTCATGTGCCCAACGTTTCATCATGGAGGCCCAACGTCACCCTAGAAGGGAATGACATCACCCTTAAGAGGGTCTTTAGATGCAAATTGATTTTATTTTGTCAAAATTTAATTTTTGTAACAAATTGGCCAGGTTGGCCCAACAATTTTGAATTTAATTTTGGCCTAATTTGGTATAAATAAACAAAATTACATTCATTTTTCATCATAAGTTTCACTTGGGAGAGTGGAGGTCTGAAATTGGCACCCTCTTAGGGTTGTTGGCTGAAATTATAAAGGAAAATTTTCTTGGAGGCTATTTTGGATGCATCTTGCATCATTTTTAGTGAAGTCATTTGAAAATCTATGGTTTTATGGTACTATTATTCTTGGTGAAGTAAGAAAATATGCATTTTTTCATTTCATTTGAATGGTTATTGTATGTTTGTTTGCTCATGATACCGATTATGAAATTGCATACTTAGTAAATTCTAGGAGTGAAGAACTTAAGGTATTACTTCTTTGCTCTATATTTGCTAGTCTTTGCTAAAGCTGATTTACATTGTCAAGCTCCTAAATCCCTAAAGTGCTAGCAGTTTAGAAGCCTTGATAAATTATGTTTCATTAAAATATAATTCTTAATAATCTAAGGAGAAGGAGGTGCTAGGTCCTAGAAGAGCCTACACCCTAGTCACCTCACCTTCTCAAAGTTTGGATTCTAGAGAGACTTAAGGTGATACTCTCTCTAAGTCCATCCTTACTTATATTATTATAATGATTGTTGTTGTTTGCTCCAATTAAATGTTGTTGAATCTTGACTCCATAGACCCATAAAGGCACTAGTTTTCACCTCCTCATCGTTAAGAGATCAACCAACACTCAAACCTTAAACCTTTCTCCTTTTACTAGCTACAACTAACACTAACTTAGTTTAGCAGACTGACCTTATTTGTTGTTGTTATTACTCTTTTTACAACCATCCTTTAGCATCCCTTTCAAGATTATTTGCTAGTTGGACCTTTCCAGAATTTGTGTATGACATAGTACTATCAATCAAAGGTTAAAGTGTGACATCTTATTGCCATTTAATACATTTTCTGAAGGGTATATTGCTGCTGTGACATTTTTATCTTGTTGTTGTTACAACTGCTGTTATAATCATCTTAGGCAGCTTGTCAAAGTTCATTTGCTAGATAAACTAATTCAAAATTTTCATAAGACATAGAATTATCATTTAAGTGTTCAAATTTTTCATTATAGCGTCTTTACAAGTGCATTTTTTGGAATATATTGCAGTTGTTATCACTCTATTTAATGTTGTTATCACTCTATTTAATTGTCAAGTTGCTAAATTGAAGCTTTTAAGTGACCTGAAACACTAAATTGTCAAACCAGGGTTGGTAAACTTTGAGCTGATACACAGTATGTGCAGGTAAGCGTCTAGTCTCTATCTGAATTCTATCCTAAGAATAAAACACACACCTATTCTAAGAACTTGTATTTTAATAACTATCTTGAAACTGAGCATTTCCTATTTAAATCATCAACAAAAACAGTCTTGTGCTCAAATGCTGGTACTGCTATTCTTATTCCAAAATGTGGTTCCACAAGATTATTTTACCTCTATGTTCGATCATTTACCATCATCACTTATATTCCAGCCATGACACAAAGAGTATTTTCGAAGATGCATTCAATCTGGTCATCAAAATGAATTAAAAAGCTGTCTACAGGAAAACAGAGTACTTGCCTAACTACTGGTACCAGGAGCTCCCCTTTGTTCTAACTATAATCTAATTGTTCGAAGCAGGCAAGGTAACTACTGTCTAACAAAGAAACATGCATGCTAATTCTGAGTTACACTATGAGCTGCAGATATGCTATTCAGTTAAGCGAATACTAACACACCGAAACAACTAAATCTATGACATAACAAAGCTAAATCTATTGCAAAATAAGGCAGCGACTTGCACCGGTTTGGCGGGCCCAACCAAACGGCACAAACGTTGTGGGTAACAACCAGAGCCGACTAGAAAATTCTACACAACCATTATATATTCCATTAACTCAAAAGAGAATGCTTCAAATCGTATATCAGTCGAATACCATAACGCAGTAGTGGTCTTTATTCAAAAACAGAGGTTCACGGCATAACAGAGTTCAACATAATCCAGCAACAATAACATCAACAACAACAACCCGTTCTCAGGAGTGAACACGGGTTTATATCCAAATCATTCTGTTTGTAACAGTCTAAAACAAAGGTACGTAAAACAAACAGATCCCTGATCCGAGAATAGTGTTGGAATCAAATGTTAAAATGTATCTCACATCTTCGTGACACGTAGTGTCACGAAGTGTGAACGATGAAGAATAATCGATCCAGGTTTATCATGATGCCTTCGAGCACCCTGTGGCGATGACTCCAGCTGTCGGGCGAATCTCCCTGTCTCCCATTCGAACCATAACGCACACCATAACGCGCATATCTTGAGCGGCTCCAATAGCACCTCCACGGGTACGGGTTGGTACCTGGTACCGACATCCTGTTCCAAAAATAGCAGTGGTACCTAATCCAAGCGATATTAGTTCCAATACCAATTTAAAGCATTAAAGTGCATAGAAATAGTTTGAAATGCAAAGATACCTTAGGTAACCTCATTGAATGGTCGGGAGATGTCAGTTATGTCCAAAACAAGGCTAAAAGGGTGGTACTGGTAGATAAATGGAGGTCTGTGGTATATAATATAGGCAAAGAACATGGTCAAAACCGGGGACCAACATACCCCCACACTGGAGTCCTTGCCTGTCCTCAGGCAACAAAAATCAAAAACTGGTAGCCATCAAAGGGTTGCAGCGGCTACAACCAGCATATGTAGCCTCTCCTGCTTCTTTAGATTCCTGATTTCTTTCTTAAGGACCCTGTTGATTATAACATGCTTCTTAGCAATCCTCTGAAGTTGCCTGTTCCTTTTGACAATATCTTTCTTCCTCTGCTTTATCCTTTCAATTTTTGACAAAAGGTGGGTCACCCTGAGCTTCAGGAGTTCATTTTCAGTTTTAACATGTCTGTCCAGTACATGGTACTCATGCAACTTCTCCTTTAATCTGCTATTCTTGCTCTCTAGTTTCACCACCATTGGTTTTAAGGATCGGCTGGAGGAAATCTGGCAGTGAGTTTCAAAGGTTTGGTCTTGGCCTGGCTGTGGTGAAGGGCTCGATGCATGCATGAGTTCTTCGGGACTTTGAACAGGGGTGTGAAATCTATCGGAGTTATGGTCTGAACTGAATTCGGAAGTAAGCTAATCTGGGCTGTGCTCATAAGTATCAACTGGGTCAAAATTACGATCTGGGCTGAGTTCGTGATTGTCAATTGAATCTGGATGAACGGGGCTGAGTGTAGAAGTGTCAACTATATGGGGTTCAGGGGTGAGCTCTCTTGGCATCTGAACGGGGGTACCGGTTGGTACTTGAATGGATTCATTCTGCACAATTTTCTTGGGTGTAGTGGCCTGCCGATTAGTTCTACGATTTTTTTGAATGAGTTGGGACAACGTCCAGGTCATCTCAGATGGCTCCGGGGCCTCCTCGTGACCATCTATGCTTTCCAATATTTCTTGCGTGGGGTAGCTGGGTATCGATTCATCCATTCCCAACAATACACTTTTACATTTCCTCTTTGGGTTCCTCCTAGGCTTATCAGTTGACTCGGCAAGTTCCTCCACATCGATTATGTTCTCGGTGGCTGGGGGAGAACTCGGGGCTTCGATGTTCATCTCTGTAGGTATGGTGGCCTTCCCAGTTTCAGCATTGGGTTCTACCTCGTCATGAATTGGAGGTTCAGGCTCAGGGTCCCCAGCAGAGTCTTTAGTCAGGGTTTTGACTTTCTTTTTCTTGGGGTTCGACTCTTTCTGTGGGGAAACAGGCTTCACCTTCTTAGTTTTAGACCAGGCACAGGCGAGGGTTTTTACCGTGAAGAGGTCCCACGTTTCTTGCTTTTTCAACAGTGCATATGTAATCAATATTTTAACGAGGCCAAAGTGAAATAAGCTCCCCCGAAACTCACTAACCCTTTGGACCTGTTCAGCCATCCTTTTTAAGCTTTTTAACAAGAAAAAGGGTATGTTCAGTGGAGTACCTGTGAAGTGTAATAGAAGTCGCGCATGGCAGGGGAATATAATGGTATATCGCCCCTCGCACATTAGATAGCGCTAGAGGATGACCAACACTTGAGCCCACTGTGGCTTCAGCCAAGACCGCGACGTTCCTCTGGACCATTTCGTGTCCCGGTACTGGGGTTCCAACAACTGCACACAGAGATTTTTATCCACCGGTTGTCCCTTCGTCCACCTTTGGCCTGTGGCGGGTAATTGAATTGCCTCGGCAATGAACTCCTCTGTTACCCCGAACTCAAGTTCGCCCACCTTGGCGGTCTCACCATCAAAATGCAGCGCAAACTGGAGTGTGATTGCATCGTTATACCCATCGAACTTTTTCAGAAATGGTTTCCATCCTGCTTGCTTGAAAATGTCTCTCGTTGCCCCATATTCCGGGAGGGCTTCCAGGTCGGCGTATGTTTCTGGTTCGTGGCGGTTGGCTACCATGGCTCTTCTTGGCATAACAGGGGAATTTGATCAGTGGTAGCGGAGGTTGGAAGAGGGAGACGAGGGGATGAGAGCGATGAGAGGCGAGAATGCGATGGAGAATGTGGCGGAAGGAACGGTCGGGAAAATGATATGAGAAGATTTGAAGTGGGGTGGAGATAGATAGGGTGTCGGATCATGATGAAGGTCGTACGAGGGCGTCGAGTCATCGTATCCGAGTCAAATTGAGTTTAGTTTTGGTAATGGTGGATTTTTTATGACATGAAATGTCATGAAGGTTCAGTTCAGTAGGTACCAATCGTGGAAATGATGAAACGTTATGGAGTAGTTAAGGTACCTTTAGTTCAAACATTAATATGCAGATTAATACAATAAATCAATATGAACTTAAACGCACCTGAGTTACATTACCTCTACCCATTGTTATGTGAAGCTTGTTGTGAAATTATCTTTTGAGGCTAAGTCTGGATTTGAAGGCACGCAAATTGTAGCTGCTCTAGTCTTTCTGCTGGACTTGTAACTGATAAACTCTGTGCTGGTACTGACTGGTACTACTAGAACATTCAGGAATCTGAGTTACATTACCTCTCTCCATTGATATGCAAGTCTTGCAGTAGAATTGCCTTTTGAAGTTAAGTCTGGAGTTGAAGGGCACAAAAATTGTAGCTGCTCTGGTCTTTCTAATGAACCTGTAACTGACTGGTACCGACTGGTACTACCGGGGTGTTCAGGAATCTGCAGAAGAGTTTGAACAAATAATACCATTCTGAAAAAACTTCTTGTGTATAACAGCAGATTAGCTTATGATGACCCCTGAACCTAGCTCTTGTTCTGTCCTGAGAAAAATCAACTGAAAACATGTCTTCAAACAACTCCAAAGCATCTCCCATGGTACAAGTCTAATTTGTGTGAATAGATGTTCCGATGTCGAACACAAACAAAAATCATCGGATTACCAGCCATTAATGAATGTTGTTAACCGATGCGAGATGACCCACCTGTGATGTCAATGGGCCTCAAGGTACCTACAGCACATCCTAAACATGTATGAATAGAGGTGTCGGTGTCGAGTCACCTGTAGGATC
>JASDQU010262458.1:0-15620 GCA_032191745.1 Picea mariana
CACCATAACAAAGACAAGAAGTAAAATTTTTGACAACATCAAACCTAAAATGGACATAGATGTAACAATAACAAAACGATGAAGTACTTATGCATGAACAACGATCAGATGTGGAGCCAAAAATGATGAGTAAGTAGTCAAGGCTTGAAGTGCTTTAGGGTTCAATTGTCATGTCTTGGGTCAAAGGGGTTGGCATTATAGCGTGTAAGGGGATAAAGGGGTGACTATGTATACTTACATAGTGTGTCTGAGACCATAATGTGGGTTGAAAAATCGAATTCATGATGACACATGGCATCATAGAACATCGTAATATAGACAAACACATTGAGAGAAATTGAGATTAAAGTACATTGTTAAGTAACAAATACAAGATTTTTTATTGATGCCTTTACGCATAAAGCACTTAAGAGAGATCAAGAATATCACAAGATGATGATGTACAAATGAGAGTTATGGTGTATTTATACACAACTCAAGTAGGTTGCTACCCCTATGAGGGGTTGATGAGCCTACGTGTACAAGTTTGACTAGGTTGGGCTTAATCAATCCATAGTATTAGAATAAATGATAATACTTTATTAAAGGATGGTCTTATCTATGATCACAAATACATTAACGATACATATGAGTTTGTCGTGGGTACATGTGAATATTACACCAATAATTCTAACAACTCTTCTTAATTTGAACTGGGGCCATAGAGGGAAATCATTATATCACAAGATTTGTATTCCATCCTCAATGAAGAACAAGGGTATTACCCCCTTGAAATCCACATGGCTCCCTAAAAAATCCACCAGATTCCTCAACAATATAAATCATGATCTAGAGTGACTTGAGGGAAATATCTTGGTATTTTGCAAGAATGTCAACCACCTAAGTAATAATAGTTTGAGGTGGAGTTAGAAAATTCCCTTGATAACTCTTGGGACCAATAAGAAACTTAGTTGCATAAATAATGGTGAAGATATCCCACTTAGGTAGAGGATTTGGGTGAGATAGATGGAGAGTAACTAGTAGATGGGCCTCCCAAGAAGTCATCATCATCATCACCATGATGGTCATCATAATTGATTTTCTCATTGGATGGAGGATTGAAAGGAGCATTCTAAGAATAAACGATGGTTGGTATGAGGCTAGATGAATCATCAATCTCATTAGCCCCAGTTATTTTTCCAGACACTATAGATGGAGTGCTCGAAGGAGCTTGCTAAGAAGTAGGAACATCACACTATGAAGGTGAGGGATACATGAACACATGGAAGAATTCATACAAAGTAAGACATGCATTATAATATGAGGAGGCACAATCCATGAAATCACATCGAGAATCATTTGAAAGGAGTATTGGGAGAGATCCTAGTAGACTGTGAGTAGGAACTCATGAAAGAGTGCCTCTCTATATTCAACCACCCTATGAGTGGTGGAATCATAAAGGAAATAACCCTAAAAAAATTTGTTGCAGTGAATCATAGCATTGTAGTATGAGTTTGGAGATGTTGATGTGTTTCGCCTTCGTTAGGAGCATCAGTCCATGCACTAGATCCAAAAATTATGAAATTTGAAATAGATCGAAGGTTTGTTTCCATAACATTTTTCACAGGGAGTTGTACATGTGAAAGCATGAGTATGTGTTGTATTGATTATATGAACTATGAAAACAATTCCCTCTCCCTAGAATGTAAGAGTAATTTTCTTGGAGTGAAGCATACAGTGAGCCATCTCCATAATAACCTTATTCTTATGTTCTATTACATTTTGTTAAGGAGTGTAAGGAATAGTTATTTGGTAAGAGATGCCTTGAGTTATGAGAAATGAGTGGAAAGAATTGCTAATATATTCACTTCCACCATAAATCCTAAGACAATAGATATTCTAAAACCTTGGAAGAGAGATAGATGGTTGTAGATAAGCATAGAGGCAAGGAAAATTAGAAAACCTTTAACCCCATTCCCATGAAATAATTGCTTATTAATTATTTAAGAGCTAAGGAAATACTCCACTAGGTTGCCATAAAGCAATCAATGGATTGGACTATTTCTGCCTACATGAGGGCACTGAAAATGAAGGAGATGCTTGAGGGATTGTTGAGTAGAGAAAGGAAACATTTTCCCTTGTGTTGTGTATGGCATGCAAGAGATATTTTTCTGTATACACAAAGATCACTCACAGACCCATTCTATATATCATCTCATCTCGTCCTCCTTTTGTTTTAATTTTCTGATCGGTAGAATTTTAAAGGAAACAACTATTAAAAGACATTGTACTAGGGCTAGAGTACATGATGGACAACAGTGACATGTGAATGGGGCCAACGTTGATTTTTTTTCAGTTTTTTTTTTCTATGAAATCATACATCCTTGAGTCTTGAAAACCTCCCATACCATCAAGTCATGTGTCTAGTCTAACCATGTCAAATTTCAATGCATACAGACACATATTGAAGAAATTTCAACGTTGGCCCCAGTCACTACTCACTATGCGGGGTTGGTGCATGACATTTTTGGTGGTTGAATTGGAAGTTATGAATGTTAAGGTGGTGAAATCATACATGTTCATTTCTATAGTGTCATGGACTAGATATGAGAATATGACGAGGACAACTCATTGGAAGGTTGCAAGAGAATTACATAGGACAAAGGGAAGGACCTTGTAGGAAAATGTTCCCCTGGGAAAGTTAAAGTAATTTTGTCTCAATCCTTAAGGCAATATGTATATGGTTGTATCCACTAAACCTATATAAAAATTAAAAGTACCTTTTACTTACTAAAGAATCTAGTATTGATCAATGAAAGGTAAGAGAAAGTGGTCATTTATTTTGGCCTTATTGATGTCTTTGTAATATAAACACACCCTCCATTTTCCATTTTTATTGGGAACTATAATCAATGGTGAAACCCATTCACTTTCATATATTGGGTCTTTCATATATTGGGTAGAGGAATCCTTCATCTAAAAGTTTTACTAATTCTACTTTCATTATATCTTTTAATGTAGGGTTAATTCTTCTTTAACAATGCGTAATCGGTGTAGATTCATCCTTGATGTAGATTCAGTGTGTATAAATATTTGGATGAAAACCGTACTTGTATTTTTAATCCCATGATAATGTTATTGTGTTGTTTCTAAGAATAGTTAGTGACTATAATTCTTGGACAACAATCAACTTAGTGTTTATTTTAAGAGTTTTAGAGGGGAAGATTTCCAAGGAATCTCTATCAAATAAATAGGAACCTAAGACTATATCACTTCTCCTTCTTCGTGTCTTACCCACATAGGTATTTTAGTATTAATGAGTGGCTTGTCAGGGGGTAGAGGAAAATTTTGTTTTGAGGTTGACCATTTGCAATGTTCATGTTTCCTTCAATACAATTGATATATGCATCAACTATATCCAAGGAATCTCTTCCTAAAATGAGGGAATACCCATTCATGTTGGATTTGGTTTAAAGTAGTATAAAATCTATTAGTTACTCAGATGAATTAATGTGTTACATCCTCTAATACTCCTTCGGTATTTACAGTTAATCTATATGCTAGTTAGAGTATAGTAGGTGTGTGTATCAATAGTTACCTATGGTCTAGTATACATAATATCCCTTTCCAACGTTGATGGTTGGCCCTAGATCTATTAGAGTATTCTAAATCAATTTTTTGTTGATGTAAACATATAAAACTGGACTACTTGGATCTATGTATTTAGGAACAAATATTTTTCCTAACATAAGATTTGCAAGTTACCCTATTACATTTACTATAGGAGAATATTTTCTTTTTCTTCCTATATTCTTAATGAATTCTTCTTTTATGTACTTATTGTAGACAAGAATATCCTTAATATCTTGGAGGATAGGGTTTTTGACACATAATTTTTTGAGTTCATCTAAGAGGTAATTATCTTAGATGGTGTAAGTCTTCTTAGCTTCTAGCCTTTTAGGACAATGTGGTTCTAGTTTAGGAATAGGTTGTTCTTGTGGAAAATATTCCTCCTCCTTAAATCCCTTATCCTCCATGGGATGTAAAAAAGGGGAGGGGTTGTTAGTACCTTCCACGATATTAGAATGATCTCTTGAAGATCCATATAGTAGGCTTGGTAGGTGGTCATCTCATTATTGTATACTTGTTGGACCTGACTATTGTTTGAATTGGGTGTTGGATGGGTAAGAAACTAGGGTTGTTTTAGGATTTGTTGGTTACTTCTTGTTGAATAATTCATTTATTGTGGTGGAGGTAGGAGAAATTCTTGTTTTTATTGGGTTTGGGTTCTCCACCCTTCTGGATATTTACTCCATTGGTAGTTTTACCTTTGAGGTTGAGATGCAAATGATTGAAAGAAATGTTGGAATGGTTAAGGATGGTTTTGGTACTACCATTGATTTTTCACTAGCTAGAAAGGTTGATTGGAATGATACCAAGGTTGAGTATGATTTTTTTCATTATATCTAGAAAACTATTGAGGATGGGAATAAGGAATACCTATTTTAAATGGTCGAGCTATTCCTTGCCTCCTTTGGTTGNGATGGTTTTGGTACTACCATTGATTTTTCACTGGCTAGAAAGGTTGATTGGAATGATACCAAGGTTGAGTATGATTTTTTTCATTATATCTAGAAAACTATTGAGGATGGGAATAAGGAATACCTATTTTAAATGGTCGAGCTATTCCTTGCCTCCTTTGGTTGATGAAGCATAGTGGCTCCATATTCTCTTAAGATATCTAGTAAGTAGCCTTAATACATGGTAAGATTGTTTTTTGTTATTTTGATGTTCCTCTTTATAAATTCCATATATTTCTATAGTATTAAGAGGACATTCATTCCTAGAATTTTGTTTGTGCATTTACGACAAAATTTGTTAGAAAGGAAGATAGGTTAGAAAGGAAGATAGGTGGTGTTTGATGAGTATAGGCACCTCCTCCCTAAGAACCATAGGTATCGTACTACCAAAAAACATATTTTCAATGGGAAATGAGAGAGAGGGTTTGTTGTCATCCGAATTCCCTGAGAAGAAGAGAGAGGGGTGGGTTTTCCTTGGGAAGGAATACTATTCCTGATACCATTGGATGGTTGAGAGAAGGGAAGGGGGTTCAAACACATGATCATGCTACAATTAAAGGTAGGTTCAAACACATGATCACACCACCTACTGTCATTGCATCCTCCGGCCCCCTTATTATCCCATTCCTCACTCTAAAATTCACTACTTCTAGAAGCATTAAAGGTATCCCTTTGAAGACAAATTGTAGAATCACAAGCAATGCTCTCATGAACACATTAGCAGAGTGACTCCAACAAAGCATTGCATGTTATAATTTTGTTGGCCATCTTCAACATTATTCTACCACACTAGTGTTAGTACTAATTAGTGGACAATCGGTTTTCATCAACACCAACTTCTTTATGTAAGCAATTTCAATTTTGTGTCTTTTAAGTCGATCTACAACTTTTTTCTCACCATGCCAACTTATTTTGAACCATTTTTTATCACCAAACTCATAACATCAACTTTAAATCACTCCAATGTATCTCTTCATCTCTTTAATGTTCCTCTCTTTAAAACTAAATAGTGTTGAGTCGCATATGCTTCGAGGCAATGCATTATTTTAGAAACAATAATGTTGAGTTAGGATACATGCCACGATAAAAGTCCATTACATCCCTAGTTTATGTAATATCAATTGAAACATTCATGCACTTTCTACACACCATTATATTGTAGTTTATTAGCTCATGCAATATATATGGGGGCATAAACCATTGGCCCAAGTAAAGTGACTTTGACTAGTTAACTGTATTTATACTTGTGATTGTTAAGCCAAAGGCAATTAGGCAACAACATGCATTTGAATCTAGATTGCAATAACATTTTTATTATATTCTTGTGCAACTAAATATATATGTGTTATG
Organism: Picea mariana; assembly: GCA_032191745.1. NCBI lineage: Eukaryota > Viridiplantae > Streptophyta > Pinopsida > Pinales > Pinaceae > Picea > Picea mariana. The sequence continues at coordinate 5,910 of JASDQU010262458.1, forward strand.
CATGTGATTAGTTTTTTACAAGTATTTAAATTAACATAGTGATTTATTTACAATTCTAGTTTAATAATGATTTCTTCATTACTCTAGTTTAACACACATATTTGGTTATTAGTTTATGCCTATGTCATATATCTTGGTTTAATTTACTTAACAAGTTTATGGTGGTGTTCTATGTCTTGAATTAATTGACTTAGCTAAGTACGTCCTTTAACATGTGTTTTCCATGATAGATCTTACACATCAAGGATATACATACATAATGTGGACATGATTTATTTAGCACTCTAGAACATTTTCAACCTTTAACATGTGTTTTCCATGATAAATCTTACACATGAAGGATATATACTACCCACAACAAGACAATGAAAAACATACATAATGTGGACATGATTTATTTAGCACTCGAGAACATTGTCAAGCATACCGTTATGTTGCCATGATGGAGGTGTAGGGTAAAATTGGCTTTTATCCCAAATTTTTAGTAATAAATAAAAAAGTGAAACATAGTTTCATAATTTCACATATAATTATTAAAGATAGGCTAAAAGGAACTATTTAATCTTGTAAAAATGGGAAGGAAGTAAGAGTAGAGAAAACAGATGCTTTCCTTAAATTGTTGAAACTTTACACTATAAAAAAATTCCCCTAAGTTGAAGATTGAAATCCAACTATATAAAAAGTTGAGAAGATGACTTTTTTTAAGCTTAAAAAACACCATGGTCAATGGAAATCCCTAAATAGATTAAAAACCGAGTGGTTTGGGCTCTTTTGCGTGTGAGAGGGATAGGAGAGTTTGAAATCCACAAAAAAATCTCGCCTTTTCCATGGGAGAGGACGATTCATTCACACGAATGCCAGCAATGCAAACACCAAAAGAAGCAACCAAAGCAAACAAATAAAAGGAGGACTTGAGAAATATTTGAACCCCTCTGTCCTCCTATACCATGGAGCCTGCAACTATTCTTGCCAAGGCCGAAGGTTACGATGTGGCCGGACTTTACAAGCAGGTAGTTGTCTATCTAAAGGCTTTACCTGGGTTCATCAATGGCAAAGAAAACAAGAGTTCATCTGATCAATTCGACGGTGGAATTCTCAATCCTCCCATGATTAGGAGAATGCCAGTCAAAATAACTGGAAAGATGTCATGATCTCTCTGATATTTCTTGGTAAGAATGAATCGAATGCGGGAATAGGGTAAGGGATTTCCATGAAAAAAAAAAGTGTAGCATTTTCTGTGCAGATATTAATTATTCCTGTTTAAGTTTTTGAAGAAAATTTGGAGTTCGATTTACTAGAAAAGATCAAAGAATTGTGAATTATAGCAGAGGGGGCATTTTTATAAACATTTATGGTTTTATGCACTAGTTCTCCAGTCCGCCACATTGGTCCCATTGTTCTTGAAATGAGAATTTAAGGTAATGGGGGGTTTCTATTTTGTGGCCTAGTTTCAAATCATAAGTAAAATCTGTCTGCTGGGATTTGATCTGGTGGTCATAAGGCATAAAATTTTAGTATGTGTTTTCAAGAGTTGTAATGAGTTATGTATAACATGCTTCAATATGGGGTTCAAAAAAAGTGGATATGATTTTTAGAAAAGTGAGATTCCTTAGGAGCTGGAAACTAATCTCTTCTCGTGAGATGTAGTTGCCAGTGTCGGTGTAAGATGAGGTGACACCAAGTGGCATTGTAGGTAGAATGTATATAAATTATAGTGCTTTTTGAGATCAGTTGGAATATTTTTTCTAAGCTCGCCTGTAAGGTGATCATAGCGCTCTGCCAATGAACGATACATTCTATAGAATTCTTCAACATGGTTGAGGAGTTTGGGCCTTTTCTTGTAATACATCTCTGCCTTCTTGGAAAATGAATCTACATCTTCTTCAATCAGTTTCAGCATTTTCTTCACATGCTTATCCATGCCTATAAAAACAAAATGTTTCATGTATCAATTCAATTAACATGAACTTGGCAGACTGACAAGAAAACAAAAACATAGAAAATGCAACTGTAATTGCACAAATAAACCAAAACTCCCAGGCAAAATCAAAATGCATACCTTCCAAATTTTCTTCTAGCCATCTTGAATTGTTGGGACTGATATGACTATGACATTGTCCCACCACCAAGAATGGGACTTTCCATCTCCACTCTTCTTCATCTTGTAGGCTTTTAGTCAGTCTTGTTGATGATATCAGATGATCGAATTTGACAGGAAGGTATGCTTTTCAACTAAACAGGTTTCTCTAAATGGAGTGTGTCAGTCCTTCACCATAGTAATGCCCCGCATTTTAGATCCTGTCATAAATAGAACTACTTGCTGAAGGATTTGCAGAATTTTTCAATAGCACTAATCCTTTGACATGAGGTACTGTACCCTTGATTTGATAGGGTATTGTGTAGAACAACTCGCATTGAGACAGTTTTTGTTTCCCACCCTGTGTACACATGCTAAAATTATCTGATAAAAATGCAGAATTACTTTATCCATATGCTTTAATTTTGTAATATATGTAATAAATTGGTATAATGTGTATGAAGCATATGGAATAAAACATCCAAAACTACCTTTTATTTATTTTGAAGGTTAAAATCTTAAAAAAAACATTGAAGAGTAAATTTTTTAACAAAATGTTTAAGGGGACATGTTTAGTAAAAATGGTCTATGACAAGGGATATAGAAACTCAAAATGTAAAAGAGAAAAATGGATTGACGAGTAAAGTGCAAGGAAAATTCCAATGTTGCTCCCTCTTATTATCCCTGGGAGGAAAACTTCAGTACATTGTTTTTTATTCATCCTTGACTGGAATAATCTATAGGGAAAGGGGTTTATCCTGTCTTTCATGATGTTATGATTGCATCCATGCCCTTAAAGTAACTTACGAGCACACATTAGAGTGTGATGGAAGAGAAAAAGTAAATAGTAAAGCCGATAAAACTTTAAATCCTTTCTTATGCAATCTTCTTCTTCGGGAGTCTGACCTATAAACTGTAGTAGGTATCCTACTAACCAGTTCATCACAATAGATACTAGATTAACTTTTATTATTGTTTGATAGAACCTGGTAAATGTGTTTCTGTTGTCCAATTGCGGAAAAAGGAAACAACTGAAATTAAGCGTACATTGCATTCAACCATGAACAATTTGACACAAAGATTTACTTGGGAGAAATCCACTCTGGGAAAACTCCAGCAATGGGATGGCTTCGTTTGTTCTTTATTGACTCTTGAAAATAATAAAATTACCGATTACAATGGCTCTAATGAGCAGAGAATACCGTGCATGGGTCTCCAACTGCTACACCACTTCCTTCCTCTCTCTTTGCAATCTTCATCCAGAGTGAGAATTGGCTATTGGACTCAGAACTAGCTTCATTCTCTTGGCTCTGTCTTCAACTACTGCCACTGTCTTGAAGAACTCATTTGAAATACAATCCAAGCTTCACCAGGAACACTCCAATTTTGAAATACACCATTTCTTCCAATTCCAAACACTCTTTTATGGAATCCCAATAGCTTGTGAATCCCAACCACCTGGGAGGAGGAGGAATAATTCATATCTGGACATGACATAGCATCATCAATGAAATTAAGATCCTCAAATTGGGGTTGAAACTTAAAAAAAAAAATCTATGAGTCTATTGATTAAGCATAGGATTATATCATTTTCATATTTGTGCACAGTACAGTAAAATTTAGGGGAGAATCATTTGAATGTCCTTTAACTGGTGTAAGCTCTCCATTGTCCTACGACCATATTGGCATGCCTATGGGGAAAGGGGAGAAGATTGAAGTATTCCATATTTTGAAGGGGACGCGAAGGTATTTAATTTATTTATATGAACTGGTAGAACGGACAAATTAGCCTTTATTTTCTGCTATAACAGAACACCTTGTCTAGGACGAGGGATTTGATCATATTCACCCCAACTGCAAAGCAAGTGGTGCATCTGATCAAAACCTATGGATATGTGATTCTACTGTCCATATCCAATGAAAATCACCACAACCCTTATGGCGTCGAGAATTCATATCTATTCTGTGGCTGTACAAAATCTAATATGATGAATTGTCACAATTAGAAAATGATACAATAGAAAATGATAAAACCGCTACTGGGATCTGGAACTTCTAGTAGCACCTTTAAGGCCACAATTTGATCATGAACATATAAGTGCTAACATTGGCTCCACGGGGTATGGCATGCTCCCTGTGAGCTACCAAGAACCTGGAGACCTAGTGCCTTATCCAATTGATCCCTTCATATTGTATTCCTGAGAGCACCTCCGCTCCTTATTGAAAGATGACAACACTGTCATAATGGGCCAAGGAGGCCAACTAGGGGAATGCCCACCTGGGGCACACAAGTCAATCACCTAGGAACAACACATCTTCACCTTTTGATGATTAATTAAATATATGCAAATAAATGGTTCCCTCAGTATATAAGGTGAACCGGGACTCAAATAAATCATTCTTACCTTTTCTTCTGAAGCTATGTGTCTCATTTGTTTTATTTTCTGAGTTTGCATTTTACATTTACAATAAAAAAAAAATTAGGGTTTATGAAGAATAACTAGTGCGTCTCCCTTCATGGCTACCTCCTGGTAACTCTATTTTCCATGATTCCACCTCTAAGAGAAATATTATCCCATTATCTAGCCACTCTCTTAGGGAGCAAGTCATTTCCTTCAAGATTTCCAAGGCAGAAGGGAGGGCGCACCAATTGGGGTTTGTGCCCTTACTAGTTTCTCCTTTGTTGGGATGAAGTGAGCACGCGCTCTTCTATGGATGCACTAGGCTTCTCCCAATGATCCCCAAAGGTCACTCTGAGATATCCAAAGTCTCTTGGCCACTCTCAGATCATCCCAATTTGGATCCCCATTGCTTGGTCACCAAACCTAATGGTGCGCCCCTGTTCAGATTTGTGCCCCTGGGGAGTTTTTCGTCAGAAGACAGATTATGGATTTTGTGGTCACATTATCCTATAGATCACCCTCTTGGGTAGATCATTTGGTATCATAGCCTCAAGATCCATGGAAAATCTTTGAATCTTGAAGATTGAGCCAAATTGTTTTGGGGTTTTCATGAAATAGTCCAGATTTTGCCCATTCCAGGGTTTCCATTTTCATGCAAGCAACTCAACATATCTCATAAACCCCAAGGGCACCCAGACCTCCATTGGAATAGAGAGGAGTTCCACATATTTAAAACAATATAGATCTCTCCCTCTAGACCAGTTCAACCCCGTTGCTTCAGGGTTTTGCGTCCTCTATTCTCAAAACAGAGTCTGACCCAATTTTTTTTTAGCATTGCAAACTAGGGGCACCTTTGATCTTCATTTGGCCTCACAATGCCTCCATGCAAAGATCCTTTTGCAGTCAACTCAGATTCCAACACGTCAAAACCCGTCCAATATCTTGCCTTTGTCCTCAATGAGCTTCTTAGAATGCAACAAGAAAACAATCCAGACCCCTTTAGGTTGGACACTCGAATCCAGCTACCCAAATTTGTTGGTCAAACCAATGGAGAAATTATGGATTCTTGGATCTATAGCCTCTCCACCTATTTCAATACATGTCCAGGCCATACCGAGGAAAGAAATCTCCAGATTGTCTCCTTGCAATTAGAAGGACTGGCACAAACTTAGTGGGATATAGAGCAAGAGAATACCATATGCTCCAGAATCCTCTACTTCCAAACCCATCAGAACCTGGGCTCAACTTTTCGAAGCTTTGATAAATCGCTTCTACTGGCTCGGTATGTGTAATCCTTATGGATCAAATGGCACCAACTTCGACAACTCCCTTCACAAGGAGTGCAGGGATACATAGACTTCTTCTGCAAGATGCGCCTCTTACTTCATATTCCAGATTTGAAAGAGGTACTCATATTAAAATTTGTGGTTGGTTTATTAAGTCAGTTCTGTCGAGAAGTAGAGCTGTTTGAAAATCCAACTTTAGACAAAACATTTTAGAGATCTTTGGCTATAGAAAGGAAAGTCACTCCTAGAGGTCGTACTCCTCAGTCCCGCCCCTACACCAACCCCCCCCGCCTCTCAACCATCCATCTCCCTCTTTCCACCTCCTTGGGCTCAAAACCCCACACCCAATACAAATACAAGGACACCCTGGTGCTCATTCCACAAAACTACTTCACACAATTCATCAGATTGTCGAATCCTCCAAAATCTAAAAACCAACAAAACCCTACTCACTAATCTCATTGCGCCCTCCCAAGTAGAAGATATCGAAGAAGTTCCTTTGGACAATCCCATCAAAGTAGATCCCTCACTGATTCTAATGACCCACGAAGATTCAAACTCATCCACCCAGCCCCTCTTCACCCATAACTACCAAATCAAAAATGCCTTGGCTTTACTGATTATGGACAATGGAAGACAGAAGAATTTGGTGTCTCAAGACCTTGTCAACCGCCTTAATCTAGTTATTACTCCACATCCACAACCCTATCAACTCGGATGAGTCTAGAAGTGGCGTAGATGCATACCTTCAGTGCGCGTCCGCGATAACCAGGACCTTCTATTCCTTAGGCCCGAAGAACTCAATGGTTCTTCTAATTTCCTATCGGGAATTCTGCACCCACAGGTTCTCTTCATGCGCAATCCTCTCTTCTTGATTTCGAAGGATCGGCTCTCGCACCTTCGCGAGTTCCACAGCTAAGCGTTACCCCTTTGGATCCACGAGACCCGAGATGTCGGTTGATCGCTGGCTTCTCCCTCCGTCTATCGGGACTTCATTCCATTGCAGCCTCGCTATGTTGCAACTTCGATGCTCACGAGTCCAAACACTTGACTCTTCATCTCCTGAGCCCCGATGACCCGAAACACCGATATTCTCCTTTCGGGATGTCGCTACCTTGTGCCCTCGCGACTTGAGCCTCCCAATCCTCAGACTTCCAACTTACGAGCCCCGAGCTCGCGAGACTCCGATTCCACCACCTGTCTTCCACTATCACCTGTGGCCCACACTACTTTCGTAGCTGTCAAAATGTCGCACCTCGCACTCTCACGACTTCAGTTATGTAAGGTTTGGAGTCTCACCTTGCGAACTCCCAATATGCTGATCCACGAGTAGACCCACGCTCCTCGCGATCCCGATCGACGACTCCTGCTTACTCAAACTTCAAACCTTTCTCCTCTGCTTGCACAGCGACCTTCCTATAACTCCAAAAGATTCAACGACTCATCGAAACTCATAGATTCTCCATGGAGAATACTGACCGTCCACTCTTCTTCTTGCGTAATCCATGAACAAGAAACGTCTCTCCCTGAGACTTGCTCGCCAACCTATGACTCTTCCGTTTAACCTGCTCACGCAACTCCTCTCCACTACTCATTGAAAAACTTGAAGGCCTATCCCTCCTGAGCTTCGATGACTTCAATTCCCAGAGGAAGAAGTTCTTGCATGCACTCTTTGCGGCAAATATTCAAAACACGCTAAGTGTGAAGTCTTCAATCCTGCGCACTCTTGCAGTAGAAATCCTTCAACCCTTTGCTCAGAATCGCAACTCTGAGACTTCGTCTAGCCTGCGCATGCCTTGCACAGCTTCGATGCCAAATCTGCACTTCTGAGCACTTAGAACAAAAGATTCCTCTATCTGAACCCTGCAGTCACGCACTCCTTGCGGACAATTCAACTGCACTCCTTGCAGGAATCTTCTGGTTCAAGATAGAGAAACAATTGAAACTAACTCTATCTTCCTCTCAGACTTCTGTTCAACCATCAAATCACATACATGACATATAAAAGCAAATGCATGACAGAAAGCAAACATCCATGAGCACAATAACATCAATACACAGAGAATAACACAAACCATGAATTTGAATCAAAGCTCTTTCTATTAATTCAAATGTCTGTACATGGGTGTTCTTCATACAATTCTCTGCTTGCTCTTCTCTTCTGAAATGCTTGACAATCTAGAAATTATTATTGTTATAATGTACAAAGGAGGGTGTCTATATCCGTTTTCCCTCTCGAACTTCTAAAGCTATCAAATCTACAATTAATTTCTATCTACCAGCATTAACTAAAGTAAATGCCTCATCTACCTAAGGACGAGAGCTATCCGCTTAAGGTCCATTACAATATACAAAGTGCGCTCCATTAAATTCACACATTAATGTTTGGTGCAACAATATCACAGCGTTCTCAAAATTGGTGTTGGCACTGTCCAGCTATCTTCTGCTCCACACTGGCTCACTTGATGAGTAGTCGATGCTCCTGCATCATACTCCTCGTCTTGAAAAAATTCATGGGCTCCTGTCCATGAGCTCCTGCACGGTTTGCCCATGTTTCTGTATCATTGCTTCATTTTCCCAGCTGGCATCTTCCACTGGGTGATTCTTCCATTTGACCAGGTATTCGAAATACTGCTTTCGCATGGTCTTCTTTCCCACTCTTTTTTCCAGTATGGACTCCATCTGTGGCTTTTCTACTATAGGCATCTGCTTCTGCCACTGGATAATTGGTTCCTCAGTTCCAGCCTCTGCTTCTCCAGCCCTGTATGGGTATAAATATTCCATGTTGAATATTGGAGATATTCCGATGCCATCCGGCAACTCAATCTCATAAGCATTCTCTCCAAACTTCTTCAGGACTCTACATGGCCCAATCTTTTTCATCTTAAGCTTGTTATATGTTCCCCTTAGGAACCTTTCTTTCCTCAGATGTGCCAGAACTAGATCACCAACTTTGAACTGAAGGTGTCTCTTCCATTGACCGGCTCTGCGCTTGTACTCCTGATTTGTGTCTATCAGTCATTGCTTCACTTTACCGTGAAGTTCCTTCATCGCTTCAGCGAACTCCTCTGCACTAGCACTGCTAGTCACAGCCTCTTCTGACTCCTTGAGTTCAGAAACTCCCCTCGGTTGTGTCCCGTACACAATCTGAAATGGAATTTTTCCTGTACTCTGATTCACAAAATCGTTGCATGAAAACTCTGCCTGTGGCAATACATTGTCCCAGCTGCCATGGTGTTTTGTCACCAGGCTTTGCAGCAAGTCCCCCAGACTTCTTTTGACCACTTCTGTCTGTCTGTTTTTCTGCGGATGATAAGCCGAACTAAATGTCAAGTTAGTTCCTAGCTTCTTCCATAGCATCCTCCAAAAATGACCTATGAACTTTGTATCCCTGTCCGAGACTATGCTTCTCGGCAATCCATGAAGTCACACAATCTCCTTGAAAAACAAATTTGCGATGTGGGTCGCATCGCTGGTCTTCTGGCATGGAATAAAATGTACCATCTTCGAAAACCTGTCTACCACCACAAATATGGAATCAACCCCTCTTTGCATCCTCGACAATCCCAATACAAAATCCATGCTAATTGCCTCCCATGGCCTCTCCGGTATGGGCAACGGCTGATAAAAAACTGCGTTCTGTTTTCTTCCCTTCGAATGCTGACAAATTCGACATCTATCAACAAACCTCTTGACATCTGCTCACATGCCCAGCAAAAAATACGATTCGCTCAACTTTGCGAATGTTTTGTTGTGGCCAAAATGTCCTGCTAAGCCTCCGCCGTGTTTCTCCTTCAACAGGTTCTCCCTCATGGAGCAAATTGGAATACACAGTTTATTGCCTCTGAACAAAAATCCTTCCTGGATCATTTAGTCTATCCATGGGCTTTGATCCCTGAGAACGAGATTCTCAGCTACTTCATATGCTTCCCTGAAATCTGCATCT
>JASDQU010262460.1:0-10373 GCA_032191745.1 Picea mariana
CACATCATATTGATACCACATAAGACACCTCACTAGCTCCCACTATAAATGACATTTATTGCTAGCAACCATATCAAGATCATGGATGAATCATCAAACAACAACAATGGTGATTAATTTTAGATTAATTATTTCAAGGTATACCATCAAAATCACTAACTCTCTTTTAAAATTCACCATTGATAAAGTATCATGTTCCTATCTACATCCAACAACAACTAAAAACTAAATTGATAAAGTAAAAATGTATATCCATATCAACTTCTTAGAGGTGAAACTATTTAGTGTTTAGTGGTAAAAAATTTGAGAAAATATTTGCCACTCTTAATTACTATTTCCTTTTATTTTTATAATTTTTAGCTCTAAAAGTTTTGAGATTTTTTTTTATAATTTTATATTCATTATTTCAAAGTATACCATCAAAAGCACTAACTCTCCTTTAAAAGTAGTGCATTGACAAAGTATCATATTCCGATTTACATTTAAAAACTAAATTGATAAAATATAAATGTTTACCTATATCCACTTTTTAGAGGTGGAACTATTTAGTGGTAAAAAAAAGTTCTAAAAAATATTTGCAATTCTTAAAAAATGAATTTTTCTTTTTTATACTTTTCACTGGTAAAAAAATTGAGAAAATATTTTATAAATTTAAATTAATTATTTCAAAGTATGCCATCAAAATCAAGAACTTTCCTTTAAAAGTCGTGCATTGACAAAATATCATGTTACTATTTACATCCAAAAACTAAAAACTAAAGTGACAAGGGTTGCATGGCAACGTAGTCCCTGTCGAGTTAGTTGAAAAATACTCACTATTATCAACAGTTGAGTACAGTTGAGTAGGTAATCCGCCTGAGCAAAACAATTTACATAAATATGTGGTCTTAATGGCTTGTTGTGATGCATCCAAGACAAATCTCTTATATCTTTTGGAATCTTTGTCTCGAATCGCTTTAGCCTTTTTGTTACAAAAATATCAGAATAGAAAACTTTGAAGATTTGTCAGATGAGCCTTAAAGGCAACCTTCTTGAAAAAATTTCCAAGGCATTAGAATGTTGAATTGCCTTTTTACAGGTGACTCATCATTGATTAAATTCAGAATCCAAATTTTAGGGCAAATATGATGATTTAATTCAGAATCCAAATCTCATGGAAAAATTTTCGTAACAAAAAATAAAATACCAATACCAATACCACAAAAGACCTTTAAAACCAAACAAATTTGTGCATTGTAAGGAGGAAAAACTCTCTTTGCAATGGAAGGAGCAGTATACAAAAGCTCCATTGATATTATCAATGAAAAGACGACAATGCATAAGACTATTCATAAAGAGCCTGGCAAGACTATTCATAAATTTGTAGTTAAAATCTTGACACGGTTGGTAGATTAATGGAAATAATTCAGTTCTCTATGAAGGATTACAACTAATGAGGGACAAGATTAGACCATCATTATTCTGTGCATGAATTGTATAGTTTAAGAATGAATAAATCGATCCTAATTGCCATCGGTTACTGCTCTAATCGAAATTACAAACTTAAGTTCTTATATTCGAGGGGAAGCTTATTATTCCTTCATTAACTTCCTAGTGCTTGACCTTCTTTCGCCAACATCCATCCTTTATCTGGCTAAAAATTCATCTAACTAAGTCTCCAAGACTCCTTGAGACATAACTACTAGCCAAGATTAAATCAACAATAAGTAATATTCACGTCAATGGCAATTACCATTCGTAGGTAATATTGACATCTAACTGAAGTTCATTAACACCAGTGATAATTGTTGAGCCTTATTAAAAATATCTTGCACATGGCTCTACTCTCTTCAAATAATTTATGCAAGATACTTTAGGTTTTCCATTCAGAAGGAAGCCATTCGACATAGTAATGAATACTAGAATCGTCACTAAAATGGTGCTTCTCTATATCATTCCATAACTTAAATACATTCTTTGACTGCCCGATCTCATCGTGATTATTTGAAAGCACTGAACGATGCAGTACCATTTGATATCTCCTTCCAGCAAAGCAAGTGAATGAGTTAGCCTCAAGTAATTGCAACCACATTTTGGTCCATTGTACCCTTAATGAGATGGAAAAGAGCACCTGCACATGTTAGTTATAGGAAAGTTATTTTTGCAAAACCCAGTTCAATATACAAACCATCATGCCTAGTAACATCTATACCATCGATAAAGTCCCTTTTTAAAAAATCCCATTGATTTGAGCCTCGAGGCCTTGGTATGCGATTTTATAAGTGATAGAGTAGCTTGCATAGTGTAGAATTGTTGTTGAATCTGTGTGGATAATTAAATCTCTATGCTTCGTGTAGAGTCCAAATCTCTCTTAGTCCCTCTCTACACCTTTCATGAAATAAAAGAAGTGACTAGATTTCTTACTCCTCGTAAGCATATATCTCCATTTCCCTGTCTACCGACCGAAGATTTTATTCAAAGTTTTCTTGCGCACAGGTTGAGTTGTTATGTCAAGTCTCACAATGATTGCATCGCTAGGACTAGGCAATTCATAAATTTCTTTTTTTTTTGTGGTGGGATTTTGATTTTTTATGCATTCGGTGCCATTTTGCATGAGCTTAACCAACAAGAATTTAGCTCAGGAATTCTATAGATGCAAATGTTTCTAATTCCACAATTGTAGTGGATTAATGTAGCAGACAGATGATTCCACCTCCAAGCCAGTGGGTAGAATCCTTTAAGACATTTTTTTGTAGATACGAGGCTCCTTCATTGCGCAAGAATAAATAAACAGGGCCTGGATGCCGCTTGGAGCCAAAGTGTTAACAGAGATTGTTATTGTTATTACATAGGCATACATATAGTATATGTGTAGCAATAATGTTGTTATAATAGGCACACAAATCCCATAGTTGAAGGGATCGAAACCGGTTAACTTGTAAGGTATGTAATCTTTGAAAAATGAGAGGTTGTTTGGGAGTACCCGATGCTGATTGCGGACAGAGAATGCCTTTTTGTAAAGAAGTAAACGATGCATCCAAAAATATGAGGGATCCAATCTGCCATTGGAGGGCTCCAGCAACCCTGCAAATAATTCAACCTTGCATTCCAAATCCTCTTCGTCGCCATGATTTTGCAAATTCTCGAGGCCATTTTGGGGTCTGTCCCTAATGGGGTCTTTCACGTGCTCTTCCATGCTTACATATTCATTCTGGTATGTCCTGTAATTAATTATTACAGTGAGCATCTTTGACTCAGTTTCCTGCACTGGATGAGAATGGCGTCCACGTCTTCTTTTGTACTTGATGACATTGTCAACATAGTGTTGGGCTGAGAAGCCTTGAAAGACCCTTTCTTTTTCAAACTATTTGAATGCTCCAAGTTCTTTCTTCTCAGATATGACCCAAATTCAATTGTCGGTCAATTCTGTATAAAAGTCTATAAAAGGTGCAATAGCTTCATCGAATTCCATTGCATTTTTATTGGGGGCATTAGAACTTCAAATATTTAGTTCATCGAACAAAAATTCATAGTGTCTGCTTGAAAACTCTGAAATCTTGATATGGGTGTGGGAAAATACGCATCATTATCTATTAGTACATAATTTGTACATAATTCACCAGCATAGGGTCTTGGATTGAAGGTATTGCACAGGGCAAGAGAATGTCTCATGAACATTTTCAATCATCAAACCAATCCAAATTAAAGTGTTCTTTGACCACATCCACTGTGAGATTAGGCATGGTAGAGGCTTTGATAGCCAACCATTGTTGTTCTGTTTTCTCATCACAGATTACACGTTTAAATACCTTAGTTTGACTAATGCTTTAGGCAACATCTTCAGTCCAAAGCACTCATTCATGTCCAACATATTTAATTTCGGTGGTTGATCAAATTCCATTGGAAGGCCCTTCAAAGACATGCATAGTGAAATATCAAGAAATTTTAGTTGTTGAATTCTACAAATCGAAGGAGGAAGCATTGACAAGCTTGGAGATGTAGAAAATCTCAACAATCTAAGTGACCTTAACCTCCCCAAGTCATCATATAACTTTTGGAAATACATTGTCAAGCTGAAGGAAAACAACAGATGAAGAATTTCCATAGCCTCGTAGGATAAATATAGCAACGCATATGGAAGAGAGACACTTTAACATTTCATAAATAGCATTACAATCCGTAGAGGGAACACAACATTTAACATCTCTGAAAAAAGAAAACAATTTATTTCAACAAACATGATCATTTATGAGATTAAGGAAATTAATCCTACCGTAGATCGGCAATATTTACCGTTTCTGGACTGCAAAAGATAATATTTAAATGGACGGAAGAGATTTACCATTTCTGAGCTAAGCCAGTAGACACGAAAATTTACGCTTCTTGAGGAATGACAAACCAAAATTTATGGGGAGGGAAAAAATTCTACGGATGGAGATCACATCTATAGCTAAGAACAAAAGAATGTTTGTTTTCGAGGCCTAAGAAAATAGATATTATCTCTTTCACCTATTTTCTTTCAATTTCAAGGACCTAAACTCAACTCGACTGGATTATCAGGGTCCAGTAACAAAGTTAAAAATTGAATTTGTCTCCTATATCATTTGACTCTACAATTACAATTGGGTTAAAGATGGCCATTTCAAAGATGATACCCAGTTAGATAGACTTCTTTAGAATCAAAGTATTTCGTAACAAGTCCAGTAACAAAGTTAAAGATCGACTTTGTCTCCTCTATCATCTGACTCTACAATTACAATTGGGTTAAAGATGGCCATTTTAAAGATGATACACAGTTAGATAGACTTCTTTAGAATCAAACTACTTTGTAACAAGTCCAGGAACAAATTTAAAGATTGACTTTGTCTCTCTATCATCTGCCTCTACAATTCCAACTGGGTTAAAGATGGCCATTTCAAAGATGATACCCAGTTAGATAGACTTCTTTAGAATCAAAGTATTTTGGACCTCAACTGGGTTAAAGATGGCCATTTCAAAGATGATACCCACTTAGATAGACTTCTTTAGAATCAAAGTATTTTGTAACAGGCCTAGTAACAAAGTTAAAGATTGACTTTGTCTCCTCTATCATCTGACTCTACAATTCCAATTGACTTTGTCTGCTCTATCATATGACTCTACAATTCCAATTGGGTTAAATATGGCCAATTTAAAGATGATACCCAGATAGATAGACTTCTTTAGAATGAAAGTATTTTGTAACAGGTCCACTAACAAAGTTAAATATTGGCTTTGTCTCCTCTATCATCCAACTCTAGAATTTCAATTGGGTTAAAAATGGTCATTTCAAAGATGATACCCGGTTTGATAGACTTCTTTAGAATGATACCCAGTTTGATAGAGTTCTTTAGAATCAAAGTATTTTATAACACATTGAAACTTTGTGACTTCTTTAGAATCAAAGTATTTTGTAACAACTTGAAACTTTGTCAATATGTCATTAACGAAAATACACTTTGTCAATGTGTCATTATCGAAAATAAATCCCAAATTAAAAGGAAAAATTCATCCCTCTCAATCATCTAAACCAAAGAATACCAATTTACAGTTTTAAAAATTATTCCCGCTAATAATATTAATATTCTTAAAAGAAAACTAGCTTTTTAAGCCATTTCGAATAATATTCTTCTCACGAAATTAGCTTCTTAAATATTAACAAAAATGTTTTCTTCCGAGCCAAAGAAATCTAGCTATTTGCACTATTTCTTAAGTAATGATAACAACAACCTCATTCTGGAAATCAATATAATCCTAAATTTCGTCATAAGGCCGAAATAATTCGTAGAAATCATTGAAATTAAGACACACAATTGAAGAAATTGACTGTAACCAATACCAAAGGAATTTGTTTTGTTTAAGGAAAAAATAACTTGGCTGAAAATCAATACTAGATTTCTTTAGGAATACACTGATGGAAAATAACCTATGGTAAAGCCAAAAGCTTCTTTGAAATTCCTCCAAATCGCTATGGTGATCAAAGTTAATTGCTACCAAGTTCGGAAACTTTAGGGCTTGTGCCTTATTAAATAGAGTCATATTTCCCAAGCCTTCACACAGACATAAGACAACTTTTCAGGGCACTCCCAGGATCTACGGTACTCGTAAAAAGGAGGAATAATCAACTTCTTAAGTAAGACGGACTTGAGCTGGGTAACTAAAGAAAAGCCTAGAAGCCAATGAAGTATTTGTTGGGCTTGAAACACCCACAGAAATCACACAGAGAAACAAATAAATATGCACAGATCTCAAACACACATAGACACAGTGTTTACGTGGTAAAACCCTCAGAGTGAGGGAAACATCCACAGGACAATGGCATAATCATTATATTAATGAACATGAGATTACAACCAGCCATAGGCAACTGGAAGCCCCGGAGAGGGCTCAAAGCCCTTGCTCATCTAAATGCATCTCATGCACACATATTTAAACAACCTCTCCTTCAGTTACATGAAACTGATTCAATTAATGCTGCCTCCTATAATAGCTGAATGGTTTCAACAATAAACCAAAAATAAATATTGTTGGAAACAACCGTGAACAAACTAGACTAATTAGTTGTCACTTTCCCAACAATCTCCACCTTGACAACAATTTACCTGATGTCATGCCTTGTCCATTCATCACCTGCTTGCAAGCTGAAGATAGGTGATACCAGTGCTTTCAGAAAACTGTAGCACCCATTTTACTGCTCCACCTGGATTTATCATGTGACCA
Source organism: Picea mariana (assembly GCA_032191745.1). Taxonomy (NCBI): domain Eukaryota; kingdom Viridiplantae; phylum Streptophyta; class Pinopsida; order Pinales; family Pinaceae; genus Picea; species Picea mariana. The sequence goes on from JASDQU010262460.1 coordinate 6,718, forward strand.
CTGAAAACTCCCTGCAAGTGAAATATCTGATCTTCTCATCGCAAACTTATACATTCTTCTAGCATACTATAGATGAGACATATCCTCTTTCTTCCTTATAACCAGGACAAACTTGAAGAAAGATTACAAAAATTAAATAAGACATTTAACAGTCTCACAAAGGTTCATACTGAATCTCATCAGTATCCTTCAAACATTTTCCTTGTCTCTATGTATCTCTATGCCCAAGATTTGTTTTACAACTCCCAGATCCTTCATTTCACGTCTTGACCAACTGAGCCAACCCGCTGATCTTTAACCATGCTTGTGCTTGCAACAAGCATATCATCAACAATCTAAACACCAAGATAGTGAATACCATAAACACAATGCTTATTCCCACTTCTCAGCTCACCATGAAGGAATCAACATCTTGTACAAACTTGCCTGAGCGCGCTCTTCAGGCCATACAATGAAAACTTGAGCTTGCAAACAACTCTTCTGTTGCAATCCTGAGCACCTTTAGTGCTCCATCTCGAACACTATGTTCGGGACCTTCGCCAAAAAACAGACGAAGCTAACCAAGTGAGTGTATCACCAACTCACCTCTAAGATACCTTCAATGGAGTCCTATCTCCACCTTAACATGAACATCCCCTTGACCAAATCCGGCCAAGCCGACCAAATGAGCTTACACCGCTCACTTCCAGGTCCATTTCAATGGAGTTTCACCAAACCTTTAAATAGGCTCGATTACATGTAATCTCATGAGACAAATACCCTCCTATCACCTAGGCCTATGTCTAGACTTTACCGGTGATTCACCAGGGGTACGCATACCCCTTTCTAGGTCTTAGAGTTGTATGCCCATTTACATATAATTGTTTTTACAACTCCAAAATAAATGAAAATAATTCACTGTCACAGTGACTTTACCGTCACTACAATGCCATTTTACTACTGGTTTCTGACACCTCTTTCTTTTCCATGCCATTACTGATACTTACAAATGCTATCAACACTCCAATATTCAGCACATGGGAAATTACCACTCCAATTTACTTGAAGTTGAAGTCATCCATAAATCACATAAGCATACTCATGTGAACTTACTCAATGAAAATCGACCCATCAGATCTATGCCTGTCACCGCTTCCATAACCCTTTCAATTGGTCCAAACTTTGCCATCACGCTTGTCAATTTCAACTTTGTGTTGTGTCTGCATGCATGCACTAACGGACCAATAAACACCATCTGACAAACAATATAACAAATTTGAGGTAGATTGAAGTTCATCATTGTCAACAATACATGCGAATAATAGAAAAGATACAAGCCAACTATTGCAAGAGGAAGCGAGTAGAAGCAACAGAGTTTCCAAAGCAACAGAAAAACTCTGTGCACGGGCACAACTCAGGACACTGACTTTCACCACAATTACCACTGTAGGCGATATAACCAGCACAACAAACATATCTTGACATGCCATTTCCGCAGTAAATAAGAGGCGTAAGGTCCACAGAATAATGAGATCAGTGTATCCGCCATGATTGTGTTCAAGAGATCAGTGTGCCTTCTCCTCCTTCTGGTACTTGGCCATAACATCCTGCTTGTTCTTGCCAACAACACTGCAGACAACGCTGGTATTCACATCATTATTAACTTCTGCCATCTACGTCCAAGCAAGAAACGGAATCAAGAAACCTGTGCAATCGAAGTTAGGTGAAGATGCGGCCTGCCCTTCCGATCAGCGTCCACCTGGACCATCCTAGGCACCAAGTGACTCGGGTTCTTTCACACTCTCGTCAAGTCCCTCAACACCTTGGAGCGGAGGCAATAGGCCCCTATCGAGCTATCCATATCCAGTTGCTACTTCAACCTCAACCATATTATTATTGCACATGAGGATATAGTTCTCCACAAATCGTTGAACGGTCCTCCATTTCATATCCCTGGGACTCATATTCAACTTCTTTTCCTTCTACGAAGGCATGAAACTTTCTATTTCTCCTCCAGTCTATTCACAGACCCCTTCTTCTCTGTGGCCTCCAACAGATCAGGCCTCACCTCTACGGCCTCCACCATATTAAACCTTCGCATCTCTCTAATGCTCACCAGAATCCACCAACAACCAATCTCCAAAGAGTTCCCTCTTCCAGGTCGGCTCTTCATGGCATTTAAAATGCCCTAGGCCCTGAGAAAGCATGATAATGCTCGATTCTTGGTAAATCTGTAACCAGACAACAGATTCAATCTCACGAAAAGAAACTCAAGCGACTCCAAGCCAATCGAGATCCTTTTCAAGGTCCGCACAAAAGTTGCCAACGGCTCTCACCTAGAGCAACTCACAGCTATACACCAGTAGAGAATTTATGAGTAGCACTCTTTGAGATGGCTCCTTCCAATGGCTCATACAACACAGCAAAACACTACAGCAACAACGATATCTCCACCAGCAAATCTGGTTTTTCCAGGATGCTCCCATCCACCTTCACCAGCCATGGCTTCCGCTGAGACAAGACACTACAGGCACCTTTCGAGATTCGAACATCCTACTTGGTTGCTCATTGTTGAAGGTCATGCAACTGCAAATGACCTCCCGTCGGCTCCTCTTTAACATACTTATTGAGCAGCATCCTTTCCAAAGCCTTGTGGCTGCACCCACTCAACAAACAACCCATGAATCAGGGCCATTCAACAGATCGATTCTCCACAACAGAGGGCACACGTTGATCATCATCGACGCTGTGCTCTCCTTGGTTTTTCACACAAACCTCCTCCATGCTCTTCTGAGTGGTGTTCACAAGGTATTGGCTAACAGTGGACTTCCTCCACCTTCAGTTGCATACTCCCTCGCCACCATCTGGAATGGACACCAGATGCATCACTGCACTTTCATAGTCTTACACTCATTCGCAAAATCTGTTAAGCTCTGCGTACAGAACCACCAGACCGCCAGCATAATAGAACTGGTTGTTGTCCAACAAAAGCCTGTAATCAATCCGAAAGTACGATCTCTCCAACTTTAGACTCGGCATAGTGTGGCCTCTTTCAGAAAAACAATGGCTTCTGCAACAAGAAGACAATGGGTCACTTTCCAATACCCAACCTTGAACTAACAAGGTATCTCGGTGATGAACACTATGCTCCTTTTTCTTTCTAACATGCGGCTCTTCCTCATACATGCAATCAGACAATAATACACAGGCCTCTACTCCCAATTTCCAGATCAACGGGCACAAGTAAATCATGAATGAAGGTCTTTATTCCCCTTTTCTTTCAGACCTCTTTGCCATGTGGAAATTACTTCAACACAGGACCTGCTAATTTTGTGAGATCGTCAAATTGGTTTCACGCTTCTCCAAAAGGTATCACCAACATCTTTTCATTGCCGCCTCGGACCCATCTTCCTCAGGCACCCTTCACGTGATCCCCACCAGGTTAGATCTGGATGCTCTTTGGGTCACACTAGAAGAAAACGTCTGAAATATGCAGTCACGTGCCTCCACCAAGCTTCCCCTGGTGCACAAAGTCTGCCACGATGGATTTCCCTCCTTGTGGCCCGGCCAACAAATCCATGCACACCACTGTCTCCAGAAAGTCCAGATCTGACCAGATCCACTCTGTGGCTACCATCTGTGGACGAACAAGAGACAGCATGTAGCTTCTTCCAGAA
>JASDQU010262463.1:10124-24742 GCA_032191745.1 Picea mariana
TGTGCAGGTTGATATCAGATGATTGTTATGGAGTCTGTATGTCTCTGGACAGTAGATGCATGCTACTGTGGTGGATGTGTTCCACTGATTATGATTATATGTCATTGATCGAGTATCTGTGTGCTACTTGGTGTGGTAGTCTACCACTGGATTGTGGTTGTGTACTACTATAGACACAGTTGTGTTCTATTGAATGATATTGTTCTGATTACCTTGAAGACTATCAACGGTGTTGGAAATGATTATCAGCTAGATGGATAATCAATGGACAGAGATTTCCCAGACAGAAAATAGTCCAGGACATTTATTCTTCTAGGACATATGTCCGGATTAGAAGGATGGTTCTTGTGTCACTCTATGGAGTGAGTGACTTATCCAGCATCATGTCTGATTACTCAGATGAAGTATGGTTTCGAGAGATGATGCAGTTGATGACATTGATAGTGATGATGGTGCTCATGATCTAGTCATGAGATAGTCTATACAACTACGTTGATGCTACCAGGTGAATGGTATGTTTGTGCTCAAGGCCATTACCTGTAATACTTCCCTAGCTAGGAGGGAGTGTTGATATTATGGTAGCTGCAGGAGGTATTTACCTCCACGTGTAAACCTAACGAGAATAGAATACTCCGGGAAGCAAGAAGAAACCCTAATGAGTTAGCTAATAACCCTAGAAGACAAGTCGGCTCAAGAGGATCATTTGTATAAGGTTATTAGCCTCCAAGAGAAGAAGTCGGCCAGAAGAAATATTATATACTGAGTAAATAGGTACCCAGAATGAGAAGTCGGCCCAGGAAGTTAGCAAGAATTAGTATAAATACAGAAGGCCAGTCTTCATTCTGGTAGGCATTCTCAGAACTGCAGAGCTCACTTGTGCGCACTGCAGTTAGCCAGTTTTGTGCGCAGGTTTGGAGGAGAGCTGCCGTTGCAGTTTCTGCAGCTAGCAGATTCTGTTTTGGCTTGGACTATCTCTTGGTTATGGTTTGGACTATCTGATCAGCTCTTGTTTGGTGCGCTATCCTTGGAGAAAGGTGCGCTACCCCTTGTGTGGCTATCTAGCCTAGGGTTTGCTTCCGAAGTGATTCTCTGTCAAGGTTAAGGTGCTCGGAGGGTGGCTTCGGCCTATGGTTGGGTGACAATAGTGATATTGTCTATGGTAAAACGAGCACATCCATTATATTCTAACAACTTCTAGCTTGTTGTGGAGGTTTACTTTGGCATGTTAAAGGCTTTTCTTGCATCGGTATGGTTCTTTACTTTGTTATTATCATTGGTAATTCATGTTAAGGTTGTTTTGGCCAAGGCTAGATAGGGAGTATAAGGATATGCACCCCTATCCTAGTTTACATAATAATTATCAAGCTTATAAAGTTAATTGCAAGGGTTTTGTTGAGAAAGTAAGAGGATTTACACCTGTCAATTTCAAACCCTAGCTAGGTTACTTACCTTGGGAAGTAAGAGGATTTACACCCCCAAGGATTTAGTAGTCCTAGCTCTTTCTTTAAGACCCCATTAACCCATAACTAAAGGCACTAATCTTGCATTGGAGATATAAATTGCTGCATTGGAAAACGTGAAAGTTTCAAGTATTGGTCTTCTCTCACTTGAGTTTTGTTCCCCTAGCCTTGAGCTACCTTGCCTCATTGAGGCGTCCCATTCCAACCACAATTTCTTGCTGCTGTAGTAAAACTAACCTACAGCCATTAGGGTTGCTATAACCCTAGCCTACTAAACCTAATTATCTCCTAAACTAACCCTAGATTAGGCCTAAAACTCTGCCCTAAACTTCTACTAACCTAGGCACACTTATTGAGCTAACTAGGGGCTGATTTCATTGGATAAGTTTTCTGCAATAAGTCTTGGTTTGCTACAGCCATAAGGCTGGTAATTTCACTGCAGAAACCCTAACTTAAAGTCACTCATAACTTGTGTTTTCACCGTCAAACGTTGCTAAGAATATGCCAATTTATTCTACCTGTTTTAAAACAATTTTTTAATGGTTTCTTTACAAGTTATAGTGGCTAAATTCACTGCTGTCACAACAATTTTGCTACAGCCATAAGGCTGCAAAATACTTCTGCATACATCTTTTATGACAGCCATAATTCATTGCTAAAGTCTCATGCTATAGATCGTGAAATTCTCTAGTGATTATCTACTTTGTTTCAAGCATACTTCATTTGACTTTGAGCAATCTTTCTAGTAGCTTTAGTACTTGTTTTACTGCTGATATATACTGTCATTCATTGCTGCAAATTAGGGACAGCAAGCCTAACTTGCTGATCCAACTAACATATTACATTGCAAAGTGGTTTTCCTTGTGTCTCGGGCAAGTACCAACTTCTCGGCAATTCACCCAAGGCTTTGGCAACCTCAAAATCATTTAAGACTCATCTTAATCTTCCACCTTCCATCTAGAACATTGACCTTTAGGGGCCTTACTCTTTCCATTTCCGTTTCCCCCCTCCATTCCCCCTAGGGTCACCGGGATCGCCTCCCAAGAGTGACCTAGTCACCCTTGAAGTGTGGGACCTATATCAAGGTGACATTGGGTATAGTGTCCCTTAAGTTGTAACCACTTGGTGGTTGGGTCAGGCTTTGCCCAACCTACAACTTGTGCGATAACAGTTATTTCATGGTTGTGATAGTGTGTCTTGTTTAAGAGCTCTCACTTTATTTTTGAATACTCGAAAAATCTATTTTGAACTAATTATGGCATATCTATGATAGCTTTATTACGTCTTCTCTGTCATATTCAAAATCTCTTTTTCTAAATTTTCCCTAACTTCATAGCCCAATCGGATAGGCACTAGTCTTGGTAAATTCTACCACCATCTTATTCTAAAAATACCAAAATCATTTATTTGTTAGGGTTTTCGCCCTTGTGCCAAAAAAGGATTGGTCTAAAGAGAGATAAGATAAGACAAAATAAGATAATTTTATCAATGTCCAACAAATGACCACAAATAGGTCAATGGAACTTCTAACTACATAAGTATCAATACATTATGGGAGCACAAGGGCCACTCCTATAAAAGTCAAAAGCAAATCTAAACTCTATAAACTAGGAAAGTGTTAATAGAAAAACAATTGGATAGATACAAGAACCCCTAAGGGTCTAAAGTTAAAAACTCCCCGAAGGGATGCCTTAGAGGGTACAAGGAAATCGGTGCCCCGTGGACCTATCACTGAAAGAAGAGGGGGGGGGACCATGCTTTGCGAGTTATCCACTTTTGTATATGTATCGTTCCTAGCATCCAAGGCCGAAGAAAAGAAACTCCTGATACAAGATTGACAAGAGGATCTAGAAGAAAAACTAGTCTATTGAATGTCTCATTGTCTAAATGGAGGGGCATGTTGCTCCTCTTTAGAAGCGAAGGGCTACCCACTAGAAGGATGACCCTTGTCCCGAGAACTAAATCGACAGCTCTGAATAGGCCTCGCTAGAAGAAAGGCAAGACCCCCTAGGGTCTCCCGAATCTGGACCTACTAAAATGGTGTTGATGTCTACCTGGGCATTGGTGCCCCTATCCATTGGAGCACCGAGAAAAAGGAAAAGATCGTTCAAGTAGTGTCCAACCAAGGGGGAGGAATGAGTGTGGAAGATCAAAGAGCCAATGTCTCCCTTATAAACAAGGCTAAGTATTGTTGATCCAAACTGTTATCCCCCAGTTTAGGGATAACTAAGGAGATTATGTCTCGAGGCCCACAGGTCCTAGACATGGAGTACCGAGAGCCAGATCGACTTGAGCAAGGCCGGAGGGCCCATCTTTTCATTCTTCAGTGCCTCCACTTTGTCAACAGCAACAGCATCCGTCACCTCGGCCTGGTCCTGTAGTAGAGATGGCTCTTGCTCCATGAGGTAATGAGTCCAAGTATCGTGGTATGTGTCACTCTGATCCCCAAAAACCTTTGAATATGTGCATTCAATTCTTTTTGCTTCTAACAGGTGCTTGGATCTTATACCTCTCCACTTGACCATATCTGGGGGAAATGACAGAATGTCCTAGTAAGTTGGTACCCATAGGGTTTGAGTTGCCANTCTAACAGGTGCTTGGATCTTATACCTCTCCACTTGACCATATCTGGGGGAAATGACAGAATGCCCTAGTAAGTTGGTACCCATAGGGTTTGAGTTGCCACTGGGGGGAGTCATGAGAAGCCATCGTCCGCTCCCACCATACTTACCACTTTCCATCTTTCTCCCGCTCATCCATCCCATTACACTGGTTCGGACATTGGGTTAGCCAAATATTTAAGGGTTGTACCTTACCTTGTGGGAAGAAGGGGCTAAAGGCCCAGAGGGTAAAAGTAGCTGGCAAAAGATAGAAGCCAAAGAATGAAACCTTGAGATGCTTCGCCCAGGGATCCCCGAGAAAGCAGTAAAAAGCTTCTCAGCAAGAAACAGAGGGACCCATAGAAAATAATAAAACAAGACCTAGTTAGAGGATAGGGGGTCTCATCACGAGCCAGCCTATTAGGTCCATGGGCATGTAGCAGTATGACACTGCCAGCAGCTGGTCACCACGCCAGGGTAGTGGCTCTTGGTGGCATAGCCAAGAAAAAGGGGGTCTCATCATGAGCTAGCCTTCTCATTTCCGTGAAATGCTTGTGGGTAACATTGCCACCACTGGTCACCACACCAGGGCAGTGTCCCCTAACTAGCTCCTTGAAAGAAAAAGCAATAAGAATAAGGAGAAAAGGCATGAATGAGCTTGGAAACATTTGCATCCATGACAGGTGCAGCTCACCCTCTACAGAGGCACCCACAGGAAAGCCATACATTTCCCTGCTATCACTACACCCCTTGCCCAGACATCCCTTACCACCTCATCCACTCACATGGCTTAGATTTGATTTCTCCCGGAAACATCTCACATCCAGTGAGTATTAGCCCAATAGGACGTCCTAGCGTTTCCTCCAAACTTGGCTTGTAGATTAGTATAATGTCTTTGAGCACTTGACCGGGTTAAAGGGGTTTTATGCACATGTTTAATAAATTTGATGATTAGATGTGATTGACATTGCTATGATCCATGTGACTTATGAGCCCATGGAGAGTGTATTCGTTGATGTTACAAGTCCACATCCGATGGCAAGTACGCAGATGGACAGGTACACATGGGGAGATTATTAGTTCGGACCCCCATGGGGCTGAAAGCCCACTAGATGGATGTTGAGACCCCAGCAGAGGGCAGAGACAAATCAGAGAGTTGCACCGGAGAAAGAGGAGGACGTTCCACTAGAGGCAGCTTGGCAGACCTGTACCCAGGGGGGTTGTGCCCTTTCCACCAGGACGTAGGCCTTGGAAGGCCCATGACGTCACTCAGGACACCCATGACGTCATCCAATGCTTGTGGAGGTTTTGGGAGGCAGTTGTGTGCCAAGTGGCACGTGTGGCAGGTTCTTAAGGCCCGAGAAGGCCTAACGTTTTGCCCCAGGAGGCCAACGTTGCCCTAAAAGGGCCTAACGTCACCCTAAAAGGGCATGACGTCATCATTTATGCTTGATTTAGGGTTTTAATTGTGACATTTAATGTAAAACAGTGTTTTTGATGTAAATTGGCCATGTCGGCCTTTTTTGAACTAAAGTAAAATTAAAGGTCATTGGTATTGTATTAGAGAGCCAAAACTCTCATTTTATGATCATCTTTCACTCACCCTTGGGTGAGGTCTGAAATTTGCGGCCCTCGTTAGGGTTTTGGACTGAAATTCTAGTGTGCACTTGTTGAAGGAGGGCTATTTTTGGTGAAATTGGCATTTTTCTTGGTGGAAAGTCTACGACTAGGGTTTTGCTTGATAATGCTTGGTTAATGTGAGTAAAATTCTGCAATTCTTCTCTTACTTGAATGGTTATGGTGTTTTACTTTGCATTTTGTTAATTTATGAAATTGCTAGCTCAAACCCTAGGGATCAAGCACATGTTATTGTCCTTGTTCTAATTGCTATCTACCTACTAGATTTTGCCAAGGAGCCGTTTTCTTTTGAAGCCATTGCTAGGGCCTTGCCATTGCAACACCCTAGCATTTGTTCTTCATCCTAGTCGATTTTACTTTTATCATTGAGTTAAAGAAGGAGGAAGACCTACTAAGGCCTAGGGTTACCTACACCTTAGTAGTCGTTTTCCCCTAGGGTTTGGTGGTTGAAGCCTTGGCTTACCAACACTCCATCCATCAAATTCCTCTTGTCTTTGACTCTATTACTATCATCTTTCTCTTTCAATTCTTGCAGCCACTTGTTGACTCCATTTGCCCTATGAAAGCACTGGTCTAAGATCTCTCCCTTGAGTGTTTTGATCACAACCTTCAAACATCCAAATCTTTGAACAAACTACTAACACCTTCTAACCCTAGATTAGATTAATCTACTAACCTTATTTGCTGCTACTATTCAATAAACTTACAGCCATACTTTGCAGCATTTTAAGCTTCTCTAAGCAATTGAAAAGATTGACTAATGCATAGCCTTATTTGCTTTTGATGAATGTTGGTGTTATGATATTGATGATTAATCATTCTTGCTCATTTTGAAGCTTCTCTAAAGCATTAATTGTGAAGTATTGTCTTGTGATTATTGTTGCTATACATCTTTGTTTACTTCATCAATATATTAGTCAATTGCTCTGATTATATGAAGTACTAACCAGCAAGTGCTCTTGCAAAATATAGTTTTATGTTGCTTTGTTCCGGGCAGGTACACTTCCGGTTTATTATTTCTTTATTGGTTGTTTAACCGGACTTTCTGATCGATGGTGACTTGTGAGAGGGAATCTTTTACTTGACCTCTATCCTTTGCCTTCTCAAAACCCCAGGTTACCGGGGACGTCTCCCCTGGGCCTACCACCCTAAATAGAAAGAGACATCCTGTTGAGGTGACAGTGATAGGATAGTCTCCCGTTACGCCAATTTGCCTTCATTTGCCTTTTCTCTTCTATCAAAGTACAAATTGCGCGATAACACAAACCAAAAGAATATGGAAAGAGAGTTTTGAGACTCCCTGAAGAGAAAATAGAATCATCCTCGTATCTCTAGTAGGTAGGGCATTGGGAAATCTTCCTAAGTGCCCCTAGGGTTGCACTTTTTTAAAGGACTTTGTAACATTTAAGTGTAGGCTTGGGAGGTAAAAAATAGGCGTTGTTTTCAAGAACAAAGTCCAATTCCCAAGATTCAGTGGATTTGTTATATTGATTTGATGAAGGCATTTCTTTGAAGATATTTTCTCATCCAACGACTCCACGAAGGAACAAAGCCTTGTTCCAAAAGATTTTGAAGTGACTATCTATTTATAGAGGTGATAAGATAAGAAAATTTTATTCATGTCCAACTGCTGAGCACAAATAGGTAAAGGGGGCTACTTAATACAACAATGTGGGATACAAAGTGGGAGCACAAAGGTTGCTCATATAGAAGCATATTAAAGCATGACAAAAGAAGTATGCTAGATAAGATCTATAGTTTAATCCCATGAAAAGGAAAAGGAAAGTGGTAATGCAAAACATGCACATACCACCAAGAACCCAATAACGAAACCTCCAGAATGATGTCTTGCTTGAGGAGGTTGAATGATGTCTTGCCTGAGGAGGGTACTAAGCAACAACCCGCAATGCTCTCTCTCCTAACATCTGAGACTAAAGAGAAGAAGCTCAAGATAGATGGTTGATTGGAGGATCTAGAAGAGCTAGAAGATCTTGTCTAAAACATGTCTCATTGTCCGAATGATATAGCCCTGTGTCGATCTTTGAAGGAAGTCTCTTGTCTACTGATGCCATGTGAATTGTCCCAGGATCTAAGTTGACACCCCCGTAAGGGCTTTGTTGGTTGAGCCTGAATGACCTCTCGGGGTCTCAGGAATCTAACAGCTAATGTAGTGTTGTTGTCTGCCTGCCTCTTGGTGCCTTTGTTTGTCAGGAGCACAAGAAAGAAAGAAGCAATTGACCTGGAGATGTCTAGTCTTAGCAAGGGCGACCGGAATTTAAAGGCAATTTAGACCTCAGGTATGATGGGGATGTGTTTTCAGAATTTCATATCAATTTTTCATTTTGATGATTTCGAAGTGGAAGAATATGGCATCATTCCACGAAAAGTTGGACACAATAGGGTTTGTGTTGAAGTTTTGCAACTTCGGGCAGTCATTCTCCATAAGAAAATACAAGAGACCATTATAGAAGACCCTGGAATGCACTAGAAAGAAATAGAAGACAAGAAGATCAAGTTGGCTCCATTGAAGCATTGAAGAAACACTTGTAAAAGCAACAAAAGAAATAAAATAAAGTTAAAAGACAAAAATGACAAGTCGACCCTGCCGGTAAATTAAGGTGACTTGACAAGTATAAATAAAGGTAGATTCATTTCATTATTACACATCTCATCAGCTCTCCTCTTCTAGTGCGCATTAGCCAGTTGTCGGTTGTGCCAGTGCTGTGGTGTGCTATCTTGTTCTAGTGATGCGCCATACTTGAGGGATCTTCCTCACACTAGGGCGCAACTTTCTATGCGCTTGGAACTCTTCATTTGCCTGGTGATGTATTCATGAACTTGGATTGAATTTCTTCTAGAGAAAAGTTTGTCGGGTTTTTCTCTTGAGTTCGGGTTTTCCCAGGATAAATCTTGTGTCTATTGTGCATGGCTATTTCTCTGTGATTTTGTTATTTTCACTGCAGTTTTATTTCATTTGTAATTTTCAGTGTGTAATTATTCTATGATAATAGTGGCATTAAAATCTGTTTGAAATCATAAAGTAATAATTATCAGAACTGGAAATCAGAAAAATCAACATGGAATCAAAGTAGGTTACCTTCAGAACAGTTTAATCACTAAAAGGAAGATCGTACATTGTTGTGATTTGCCGTTGCACAGTTTTTTTTTTGTCAAGCTCATTGAGCACTTATTGCAAAGTCGTTGGGACTAACTCCACCACAGATCAACTCGCCTTGCTCCAGCGCAATTACTACACCTCTCAGACCTTAATTTGGTGGAAGTCGAAATTTCACCCCCATCTCTCTACTGCAGTTGCAGTAACACTTTTGTGAAGCTCGTTGAGCATTTATTGGGCTAAGTTGGGGAGAATTTTGGCATAGAGCAACTCGCCTTGCCCTAGCGCACCTACTGCACCTCTCAAATTAACAATTCATCAAAGTTAAAATTTTAGGGTTTTCAGGCTTATTGACATTTTTCTTGACATTGAACCTTCCTGATTCAAATTTTTGACTTCTTGTTGAGATGATGTACTGTCTTAGATTAGAAGACAAGTTGGATAGTGCTACAAATTTCAGAGGTACGCACTTGTATATAATTTATATCATGATAGTGTTTGCAAGAGATGTACACTTGGCAAAAGGACAATTGTTCAAGCAGTGACAGTAGATCCAAAGGGATCATAGATCTAGTGCACTCAGAGGAAGCTCAAGAGTTGGAGGCAGCAGTGATGATGTCTCCTACAGTATATGACAACTCGAAATCAAATGGAACAGCAGCAGGAAGACTCCAGGTTTGCATATTAGGTTTGATATTTTATATTGTTGCATCTTAAGTAAATGTTGTAACTGGGACAGCAATCTTTAGAGTTCTATTACTACTGAGTACTTTTGCTATCAAATGTTTAGTAACACTTGAGTATTGTTGGTACGATGATCATTATGTAAATGCTCATTGTCTAGTACTAATGATGCACTTATTTACAAGATGAAATTGATCTCTTCTAGTAGATGTTCTTGGTTGTTGTCTCTGTCCCAAGCAAGTTACCTTGTAAATTCCATGGAGGTTACCATGGAGATGTTCTTGTTTTGTTCCAAGCAAGTTACCATGGAGGAATAATTGGTCACAACACTAAAAAAGTGTTGTTTGTGCTTCTTATTCTTGTTCCTGTTCCAAGCAGGTCACAGGTGATAGCTTCGATAAAGTGCCATAGTGACGGTTGTACTTGTTCTTGTTTCGGGCACGTCACAGGTGATAACCCTGAGAGGGAATTATAGTGACGATTGTCGGAGGCAACAGATTAGATGATCTCTAGTTTGAGACATGGAGCAGATTATCCAAACAAGAAGTTGTATACATGACAGTATACATCCATGTATCGAAGCAGAAGAGGACGAAGTTAGAACCTTCTGGAAAGAAGGGTACTTTTATGGGATACAAAGTGTCTCGTATGGAGATTGATTGTGAAGAGCAGAAGTCTCTGAGGGATGCCCGTACAGTTCCCTCTAGTCCAGTTGTTCATCCTTCAGACTATCAAAAGGAGTCAATAGAGCCAACAGGACCAGTGGATCTACCTAGAGATGTTGCAATGACCAGGAGGAGGCCAACATGGCTTCCTGACACTTTGCAAGATGCAATGAGGCATGCAGCTCCTTGTGATACTTTCAGGGAGAACAAACGACCTTAGATATTCTCGAGTTATTTGGCATTGATGAGCAACATCATGAGGAGGAGCAGATGGCTCCACCAGTGGTGAGGCAGGTGGCCCCACCAAGTACCAGCTCAGAAGGAGCCAGAGTTCAAAGAGATTCAGCCTTCAAGATCTAGTAAGGAGGAGCATCCCCCCAGGACAGTTCATAAGAGATCAGACTTCAGAGGAAGTCAGCAGATGCAGAGGGAGCAAATGGCTCCGGAGATTGTATAAACTCAGAAGGAGTCAAGCTTCAGAGGGAGAATGCGGACTCAGAGTGATCCTGATCTCAGAGAGAGTCCGTTGACTCAGAGGAAGAGTCGATCATTCAGAGGGAATTCCCCCTCAGATTCAGGTAGGGGAGAGACATCTTCCAAATCTGACAAACAGGTGTCATGAGTTGAGGAGGCCTCTAGAAGATGTGAGATCTCCTGGGAGGATACACTTGTTTCAGTAGACTTTGCTGCAGTGACAGAGGAGACAACCAGTCAGGAGGACTGAGATATGGATTTTGCCTCAATCATAGAGGGAGAAGCCAGTGAGGCAAACTAGACAGCAGGACTTACTCTAGTGACAGAGGGAGTTGGCCTCAAAGTTCGAGGTGGAGGATCTTGACCAAATGTACTATTTCTTGGGATTAGAGGTGTGACAGAGATCAGATGAGATCTTCCTCGGACAAGGGATACTGATGAGATTCGATATGATGGACTACGAGTCCATGGCTACACCTATGGAGACAAATCTAAAGAAGTTGAGTGATTTTGCTTCAGATTCAGATTTGGTGGATCCCACAATGTACAGGCAATTGATTGGATCCTTGATGTATCCGGTTAACACCAAGCCGGATATTTGCTTTGCAGTGAGCACCTTGAGCCAGTTTATGGTAGAGCTGAGACACTACCATTGGGTTGCAACAAAGCATGTGTTGAGGTACCTGCATGGTACAGTTGGATATGGCCTCGGATATGTCTCAGGTGGTAAAGTAAGGTTGCAGGGATATACAGATTCCAATTGGGCAAGGAGTGCAATAAACAAATTGAGCACCTTGGGGTGCTGCTTCAGCTTGGGATCAATTATGATTTCAGGAAAGCAGGTTTTTGTAGCACTCAGTACAACAGAGACAGTGTATATCGCAGTTGATATTGCAAGTAGTAAAGCAGTGT
This sequence comes from Picea mariana, assembly GCA_032191745.1. NCBI lineage: Eukaryota > Viridiplantae > Streptophyta > Pinopsida > Pinales > Pinaceae > Picea > Picea mariana. The sequence goes on from JASDQU010262463.1 coordinate 21,673, forward strand.
GGCTTCAAAAGCTTCTTGCAGGACTTCATCCAAGACATGATGCAAAAAGGGAGTAGTGCAGCTCCAGTACATATCCATAGATGAGCATATTGCAGATCATCCGAAACATGATACAAAAGGGAGCAGTGAAGCTCCAGTATCTAGAGACGAACTTGGCGTGATGCAGAATGTCTCCCTCACTAAGAGGTAGTGTTGACAATTTGCAGCATCGAGCAAATATACACAGGGGTGTACCTGTGGCCCAGACGTAGTCTTCGAAGGACAGAAGACTGGAGGTGATGTTGTTTCTCCAGGAGGAAGCATCGGGCGTCATTCTCCCAAGATTAGTGGTTTAACCAGTGGAGAATGACAAATTCACTTACAAAGGTTTCCCTATAAGTGACACTCACTCACAAGGGTGTACTTGTGGAGGTGAGTGGCCCAGGCATAGTCTTCAGAATAGAAAACTTGAGGTGTTAGTATTCCTCCAGTGTGTGGTTGCAGGTTGCATCGGGCATCATTCTCCCAGGATTGATGGTTTAACTAGTGGAGAATGACAAATTCACTTACATGGGTTTACCTGTAAGTGACACTCACTCACGAGGGTGTACTTTTGGTGGTGAGTGGCCCTGGTAAGCATCAGGCGGACCTTCTCCTAAATTGGGTTGCAGACCAATGGAGATAGGATACCTTTATCACAAGGGTGTACTTGTGGTAAATGGGCCCAAGCGTAATCCTTACTTACAAGGGTTTACCTGTGGACTTGAGGTGCTTGAGGTACTTCCACATGTCAGATAGCATCAAACGTCATTCTCCCAGGATTGGTGGTTTAACCATCAGAGAATGGCAGATTCACTCACAGGGGTTTACCTATGGTGACATTCACTCACAAGGGTGTACTTGTGGAGGTGAATGGTCCAAGTGTGGTCTTCTTTGAGACCCGAGGTGCTAAACACGGATGTGTGGAGATAGATCATCAACATGGCTCATGAAGAAACTTTTTTGTGGTAGAAGAAATCCAAGTATGGAGAATATCTCCCTCGTTGAGAGGGAGTGTTGAAGTTTTGCAGCTTCGGGCAGTCATTTTCCATAAGAAAATACAAGAGAGACCATTATAGAAGACCCTGGAATGCACTAGAAAGAAATAGAAGACAAGAAGATCAAGTCGGCTCCACTGAAGCATTGAAGAAATACTTGTAAAAGCAACAAAAGAAATAAAATAAAGTTAAAAAACAAAAATGACAAGTCGGCCCTGCCAATAAATTAAGGTTACTTGACTAGTATAAATAAAGGCATATTCATTTCATTATTACACATCTCATCGTCTCTCCTCTTCTAGTGCGCATTAGCCAGTTGCAGTTGTCAATTGTCAGTTGTGTCAGTTCTATGGTGCGCTATCTTGTTCTAGTGATGCGCCATACTTGAGGGATCTTCCTCACACTAGGGTGCAACTTTCTATGTGCTTGGAACTCTTCATTTGTTTGGTGATGTATTCATGAACTTGGATTGAATTTCTTCTAGAGAAAATTTCGCTAGGTTTTTCTCCCGAGTTCGGGTTTTCCCAGGATAAATTTTGTGTCTATTGTGCATGGCTATTTCTCTGTGATTCTGTTATTTCCGGTGCAGTTTTATTTCAGTTGTAATTTTCAGTGTGTAATTAATCTATGATAACAGTGGCATTAAAATCTGTTTGAAATCATAAAGTATTAATTATCAGATCTGGAAATTAGAAAAATCAACAGTTTGGTCCTTTAGAGATATCTGAATGAGCTCCCTGATCCAAGATGGAACAAGCACATCTCGAAGTTCCATGGACATACTAATTCAGTTACACTACATGTTACATCTTTCATTGAACTTCCAAATCAATGTTGTCCATGAGGATGTCATGATGAAAATGTTCGTACTTACCTTGGAAGATGATACAGAGGGAATGATTTAATGATTGTAGTCCAAAGGAAATATCTTCATTTGCAGCTTTAATTAAATCATTTCACAAGTTTTGGGATCTTGGTTATACAGAAGAATAACAAGTCAAAGATCCAACTGATAGGCCACGTGATGTCCATGCCATGTTTAATGAGGGCCATAAAAAAGAAAGCGAGATACAAGATCCATGCATTCTCAACAAGAGAAGTTGAGCTTTCAACATAAATAATTTAAAAACATTCCAGCGACTGGATTGATCCGGGCTGCTGCATGATATTATGTTTTAACATCTTAAAAAGTGAATATAAAAACAAATGTTCTTGTGATTCAGTGATTCAGAAAAGGGCCGAATGCAAAAGCCAGATGGAAAAGCAATCTGTCCCATAGGCTATTTTTAGCCTCGTGGACGTTAAAATACTTTCATTCATTCATTCATATTGTGATATAATTAGTAGTTAAAGAAACATTTTCTTTATTAGAAAATAATTTAAAAAAAAAAAAAAAAAACATTAAAGAATGTGAAGAAACCCTAGATAGTAGTGAATAATAAAGTAAGTAGCAAGGCAATAACAATAATCAAATGAGCTTACCCGGAGCCTGCACGCAGCTGCATCAGTAACCCTGCTGCTCCTCCGATTACCGACCCGCGAGCTAATGCTCCAGTGAACATGTCTAACGAGCATTCACCCTTTGCCATCTCTGACATTTTGTTGGCGTTTTCGCTATTAGAATTATTTTCTTTATCACCAGATTTGGCGCCCCCTTCCTTCACTCCAATGGCGGTGGCCATTAAAATGGATGAGAAATCACAGAGCAAAAGAACAATTCTCGGGAGAAAAAACAAGGAGGCCTGGTTCGTGTTGCTCGCAGATATTTTGTATAATGGCAGACTACCTCTTGTTAAGAGAGCAAGATCATGGTCAACAGATTGATTTACAACTGGTTGGAAGGAATTTTAGTTTGTTACAATGGGACTTCAGTGTCATTTGACTTGAAGCGTGCCGTTGAGCCACGCAGATAGATTTCCTGCCAACCCAAAAAAAAAAAATCAATGCGTTTCGTTTTGGCGGAAGGATTTACAAATAAGTAATGCAAAATTCTGCTCTTGACATGAAAAATAACTGTCCAGATTCTACAAACGTATGTTAAAGTGGCGGGCCTT
>JASDQU010262467.1:0-15802 GCA_032191745.1 Picea mariana
GTTGGGCCTGTGGTTAACCACCGATATCAGGTAAATGGCGTTGAAAGTCTGAGGATTGTGGATGGCTCAACGTTCGAAGACGCTCCAGGAACAAACCCACAAGCCACCACTCTGATGCTCGGCAGGTAATTATAATGTTCTTACTATTTCAATTGGGTCTCTATGAAATCATACATAAAAATCTAAATCTTGTTGTGCATGCAGGTATGTGGGAACCAAGATTTTTCGAGAGCGGAACGAAGGTTATTGATGGGCATTGGCATTGACAGAAATAATTCATTTTAGTGAATTTGCTTCTCGGAAGCTTTTTCAGCAGCAAATGATTAAGAAAATGATAATATCATTTGCAGTTGCCAGACAATCTTTCAGCTGTTCATGAAAATGTTTGAAAATTAATAGAATTTTTATATCTAGTGTTATTTCTTTCGTGCTTAAAGTAAGTATAGTGTTATTTCTTTCGTGTTTAAAATATTGTGTAAAAATGTTTCTTCATTAATGTGGAAGAGATTTCCATATAAATACAATGAGGAATGATCATACATACAAATAACCATAAATCTTTTTACGAAACAATATATGAAAATGTAGAAAAACCCATAATTAAAAACATATAAATGTAAATAAGGTAAACTAAAATCCTTACCATCTTATCAAAGCACATATTGTTGCACTCTTAGAATTGGCTATATGAAGCCTATGCTATATAATAGTTTTTTAACATAAACAATTTTATGGTTTTGATATAACATGACAATACTTTCGATATTTTGGGGGTGTAGTACTAAGTGATCAAATTTCATGGTTGTGTGTTTCAAGTGAATTCTGAATTCTTATTAGTTGGGGACATTCTTTCACTCTCCATCATGATGGAACACACCCTTCTGTTTTGTCAATCTACCCATTAGTTTGCAACAAAACAATTCAAGATCGTTGGAGAGTTGCATATAAACCACTTTGAGAAGATTTTATATTGAGTTGCATATAAATATATCTGTCTCTCTAAGTTTTAACATAATGCTTGAATACATACAATTTATTTTAATTCCTATGGTTCATTCATGCATACCATACTAACCAAAAGAATATCCAATGAAGATCCACGATGGATCCTCCTCCTTGTCTAGGTAGGGTGGATATTGCACCAGTGAAACCAAACTACAATGGAAGGGTTTTGTCAAAACCCAAATGAAAACTTTGTCTCCAATAATGCTCCAAGAGATCAATCCAAACATAATACCAAAGTGAAGGGTTACCCATCTATTTATTCTTCATCAGAGCCTTCTATATTTTTCCCTTTTGACCAAATCAAACCCTTACCTTATTTTCTCTCAAATTTTCACTTAAACATTAAAAATTACTTTTTAATGTTTAAATAATTAATAAATTATTTTTTAATGTTTAAATAATTAATAATTTACCTTTTTAATATCACAAACTACTTAATTGTCTTCTAATATAGTCAACGCTCAAACAAATGAATGATTGGCCTTAATTGTTATATATAACACCAATGATGTTCAAACATGGACATTTTAAGTGTCATTCTATGCAATGATCAAGTCAACGATGAATTTTAACTATATAACAAGAACATGGTGTAAATTAAAATGGTGTGAATAAAAAAGCTCAAAATTCACTCATCTATTCGAAATTTTGTTATGGTTATCTTCAAATTTTTGGTTTTCTAATTATTTGTAGAATAAAAGAACTTTAGGATGAATGAAGTTAACAAAATATTAGGAAAATGTCGAGAAAAAGAAAAAAAGGAAAAGATTGGATGGAAAACCATATACCTTTTAATTTAATTTAGTTTTAACTTAATTTAATGTAAAATAAATAGATAGTTAATTTTATTGTTCCATAAAATACTTTAAATTCATTCAAGTTTTATTTATAAATGGATGGTTAATTTTATTGTTCCATAAAATAGTTTAAATTCATATAAGTTTTTTTATGTTATTTTTTAAAATAGTTTAAATTGATATAAGTTTTTTTATGTTATTTTTGTAATTGTTAGTAAAACAAATGAATGATTGGCTCTATTTATTAAGATGCAAATATTAAATTCATATAATAACAAGAGGTGGAATTTTTAAGTGCCTTTCTATAAAATAATCAAATTATCCATGATTCTTAATTATAATTATATAACAAGTACATGGTGTAAATTAAAATTATGTGAATTACAAAAGTTCAAAAGTCATTCATCTATTTGAAATTTTGTTAAGGTTATCTTCAACTTTTTGGTTTGCTAATTATGTGTATAATAAAAGCACTTTAGAATGATGGAAGATAACCAAATATTAGGAAAATGTCTATAACAAGAGCAAAAGGAAAAGATTTGATGCATAAGCATATACCATTTTACCAAACAATATATGAAAATGTGGAAAAACCAATAATTGAAAACATATAAAGGTAAACTAAGAATCTTATCATTGTATCAAAGCACATATTGTTTCATTTTTAGAATTGTCTATATGAAGCCTATGCTATATAATAGTTTTTTTAACATAAAGGATTTTATGACTTTTATATACTTTTGATATTTTGAGGGTGTAGTACTAAGTGATCAAATTTTATCATTATGTGTTTCAAGTGAATTATTCACTTATTATCATGGCTCATTCTTTCACTCCTCATCATGAGGGAACACACCATTTTGTTTTTTTGAGTCTACCCATTAGTTTAAAACAAAAAAATTAAAGATAAATGTGAGTAAATTGTTCTATAAACCACTTTGAGAAGATTTTTTATTGAGTTGCATATAAATATATCTTCCTCTCTAAGTTTTAACATAATACTTGAATACATACAATTGATTTGAATGCCTATGGGTTATTCATGGATACCTTTCTAACCAAAACATAGACCTCATAGAAGAAATATTTGAACTCCAAGACCAATATACACATGATGTCAAGGATTGGGCATAGTAGGGATATTTTTCATGGTCCAATCCATGGTTAGGGATACAAACCAACTATAAGGTCTTCTGTTAGAATGGTGAAAAAACCCTTGCCCAAGTCCTTAAGGAGATGGAACTTGGGGTTGATCCAACACCCAAGTGTTGCACTAATTGAGAAAGTGGGAAACTTGGGTGCACGAACGCGCCAAGGGTATTTCCCAACCATGAGGAAAAACACAAGGCAGGGAACACCAAGGTTGGCATGCACCAGTCCCAAGGGACGCGATGGTTGACGAGTGTTTAGGTTCTCTTGGGTGCATTGGTCCATGAAGGTGCACAACGGTTTGTTTGGGTTCTTTGGTCCGCCAATGGATGCGAGACACATAAAGGACGTGTCAGTTTGCGATGGTGACCTTTGGAGTCCATATAAGAGAACAATGGTGCATAACCAATGAAGGTACTTTTGAACAACATGTGATAGTGTTCTTTCTTTTGTGCTTAAAGTAAATATTGAATATTGTGTGAAAATGTTTCTGATGCAGGAGCATCACCAATGAAGCATAAACAGAGGATAGCTAGGCGCACTAGCCACATTTTGAAGAAGTTTAAATTTTGAGGAATGTATCATGCAAATATTTTGAAAGGAGTTGTAATTAAAGAATATCTTAAATGTTGTAGAGATGGATTCTTCATGAAGACATAGGAGAATGTATTTTATTTTAATGTAGTTGAGTGTAGTACAAATTTGATGTGTTCTATCTTATCTATCTGTCACAAATATTTATTTTAATAAATATTAGTAGTTGATAGATTTTAATTCAATATGATAGCTTTAGAGTAGCTGGAGGGAAAAGATCGAAGAGCCCTCTTGTATAAAGTTTTGTATTGTTTCCCATTAGAGGTTCTTGGCACTCTAGTTATTGAGAGTTATCGCCATTTTAGTTGATTGTTGAGAGATGAGATCTACCGAGAAGCATTATATGAACATATTTATATTTCAGTTGAATGAATATAACATAGGAGAATTGTCCCAAATGTATGGTGTTGATTTGTCTATCTGAATGAATGAATGGTAGACTTTTTGCTTATTAGGAATTCTCTGTTATTTCTTGTTCTTGCGTTTATGAATTCATTTGGTTGGCTAAATGTATAATCTGTGATATTTTAAATAAGTTTCAATTGTTTCTCTTCTACGAGCAAGTGCAAGTGTTCATAGTGTCTGGAAGAAGTGCGTAGACAGAGTCTGTTTCTACTCATAAGCCTAGAAGAGATAACGTGAGCCTTATGCGTGCCAAGAGTGCATAGTTACTGCAAAGTGTGCATTGACAGAGTCCATTTTGACTCAGAAAGTTTTGGAGACATAGCTTGAAGGAATTTCATCCTCAAGGAGTGTGTGAAAGAGTCTTCTCACTTAGAAGTTCAACAGGAGTATCTGAAGTTGTCCATAGAGTGATTGGATTTTAGAAGAGAATCTATTGCAAGGCATGCACATGTTGAAATTTGACTAAGTGTTGAAAGGAGTATTCTGAGAAGACAAGAGTTCGAGGAAGAACAAGCTTAGGAGGGAAAATGATGATAAATATTCTAAGGAAGGAGTCCTTTGAGATTTCCCAGAATTCGCAAGACAGATCCATCCAAGAGGGACTAGAATCGATCCAGACCGCCAGATATGAGAGGAGTTGCACGAAGGATAGTCATGAGGTATTTCAGATTTCGGAGTTTGGGACACATCGAAGCATTGAAAGGTGATATCATCGAAGTCGCGAACTCGCAAGGAGAATCTAACCATTGGCTATGATGAGACGCGTGGTCGCATATTAGAGAGTCTGAGAATCAAATATTTGGAATAAATAAGTGTGGAGTAAGTGAAGTTTCACAAATTCATGAAACCCGAAGCTTAGTTGGACGGTCAAATCTAGGGAGACAAGTGGCAGAGATCCGTAAATTCAGAGAAAGTTATTCCGGAAGGAAACAATTGAGGAGGCCATCATATCGCCACAGCCTGAAGTGGCAAAGGGTTTCCAGGGGTCTAGTGCAAGATTAGTACTCATGAATCAGTGTCGCCAAGGATCGCCAAGCGTCGAAGAGAAGAGTTCTAAGTGGTCTCAACTTACACATGGCATAAAGGGGACCTCTTTGAGCATATAGATTTCTCAGGGTCTATCGAAGGCCCGAAGAACCAGTTTGGTTTGGAGAGTTTGAAGATCCAAGGATGAGAGGTCATAGAATCCCCAGGAGAGGAGGGTGTTGTGTACACCAATTTCTCCATTCATGTCCAAAATATTTTCATATCATAAATACAAAAATATCGATGAGTTTGGTTGTATGTTGATTTCCCTTTGTAATTAGAGTACAAATGTGATGATGTTATGGCTTGTAAAATAAATAGATGGTTAATTTAATTGTATCATAAAATGGTTTGAATTCATACAAGTTTCCTTTTGTTTTGTCAGTCTGCCCATTAGTTTCCAATAAAAGAGTTGAAAATAAATGTGACTAGCGTGTTTTCTAAACCACTTTGAGAAGATTTTATATTGAGTTGCATATAAATATATCTTCCTCTCTAATTTTTAACATAATACTTGAATACATACAATTTCTTTTAAATCCAATGGGTCATTCATCCATACCTTGCTAACGAGATGAAGCTCCAATGAAGATCCAACATGGATCCTCCTCCTTGTCTAGATAGGATCATGGATGATTTTAAGGATGGAAATTTATTTTAAAATGTAGAAACCTTGGCAAATCTTACTAATCCTTCATATGCCAATTATAAATGTTTGGCGATATTTTTGTAAAAATATTCAAATTTTTAAGAATTGTATATAGTTACATAAATTTTTGGAGACTTTTAAGGTAAAATAATTTTATCATATAGAATTTGGGCGAATCATTTTTAAAATAGCTAATATCATTTTTGGAAAAACCATGGAAAATTAGCCCATGAGCGAAATTTAGCCCCTAAAATCATCCATGGATAGGATGGATATTGCACCACCGAAACTAAACTAAAATGGAAGGGTTTTGTCAAAACCCTAACGAAAGCCTTGGCTCCAAGAGAACTCCAAGAGATCATTAATCCAAACATAATACCAAAGTGAAGGGGTACCCCTCTATTTATTCTTCCTCTCATCCTTCTATATCGTTCCCTTTTGACCAAATCAAACCCTTACATTATTTTCCCTCCAATCTTCACTTAAACATTAAAAAATTCTTTTTAAATTTTAAGTAATTAATAATTTACCTTTTTAATATCGGAAAGTGGTTAATTGGATTCTAATACATTCATGGATGTTAGAAACTTGTTTCTCATCATTCCAACCTTTATATCGTTTCGTCTTGGTTCCAACGAGTTATTACACTCATGTATCCCTTCAGATAATATGGTCCCAATAACATATTTAGTGTATTTAATTAAAGTATGCCCAATAATGACCAAAATTATGGAAATTGTTGAAACACAACGAAACCAAGAGAGGACTGTGTGGAAATGATCCTTATGATAAAATATCACAAATGGAATAGCATGGGATCCATAAAATATGGCGAATGGAATAGGATGGAAGAGAAGAGATGAATAGGGGTCACCTTTGGCATAATCCTACTATCCTTCTCATTGTTGTGGATGGCATTCCCTAATGCAATACATCGTTGGACAACCATTTTTCCTTGGGATTCAAGTGAAACCAACTCCTCTTTCCCCTTGACCTTGAATCTTTAAGATTTATTCTTGGTTGATTGTTCTTGGGATGGAGTTTCGGGTGAAGCCTCCAACATTTGGCCTCCCAATGTCTAGTCAATCTGCAGTACTGGAAATAGTTCCTGCATGGGTTTCTTGGCCTTTTAGAGTTCCAACAATTGCTATCCTTATGACCCCTTTTCTTGCAACTGAAACAAAATCCTATATACCTATTCAGTTTGTGATGATGCTTGCTATCTTGGTTTCTTGGTCCCCCAAGAGTTGGAGTGAATATCAATGGCAGAATCATCTTTGTAGTTCCCTCCTCCAAGCTTCTACAATAATGTTTGAGTGGCTTTCTACACATGACTTATTTTGTGGTTCCTCTTTCCTTGAAAAAAGTGGTTTGAGTTGCACTTGTGCTATCTTCTTGTAGGTTGAATCCTAGGCCTTCATGCTTAGGCCTCTATTCAGATACAATTGGAATGAAAATCGTGTTGCATTCCTTTCCTACCATTGGCCATCATAGCCCATTTGGCTCATGATCTTGAAAATGATGCCTCTAGCGTGCTTCTCAAAGTCACAAAGGGTCCTGGATGGTGAGTTTACCATGTTTTCCTTTGTCATGGTGCTATCTTCGGTAGTGAAAATGAAAGAGGCTTACTTGGTCTCTTGCAAAACTGCTTCCATCTTCTTAAAGGCCTCTTCCTTTGATTCCAAGTTATAGTATAGGTGAGAAGTGACCTCAGTGAACCTATCCTGTTTCCAATTATCCATGTCAATGAATTTCTCCCCCAACTAAAAGAGCCTCAATATGCTCGTGTCTAATATCCATGTCAATGGATTTCTCCCCCAACTAAAAGAGCCTCAATATACTCGTGTCTAATTATGCCTTCATGGCGATGAATGAATGTTGGCACTTGGCAAGTTTTTTCTCCAACTCAACTTCTCTCTGCCTCCAATACTAACATTCTTCTTGGATTTGCCTATTGAAGTCTCTCAACTCTTCCAACTTCTCTTTGTTTAAAGTTTTTCCCAGAGCAACTTCTTCAATATCTTTGGTGCGTGCTTTTATGTCTATGACACACGGCAGCAGATCTTCTCAAGACTGTCAACCGCAACAATATCGTAGTCCTTCTCAATGCTACCGTCAGCAGGATTCTCTTCAATTCCCCTACATCTCAAGGTAATTCGTTGGCAATATTGTTTATCCAATCATTTACGTTCAAGTACATTTATATCCCGACCTGGAAATGTAGATTGAGTATGAAAATTTGCAGGCAAGCCGAGGGCCCGTGGAGTCGAATTCGTGGATGCCAATGGTCGATCTTATCAAGCTCTTCTCACAGAATCATCGCGTTCTAGCGAGGTAATCCTCTCTGCAGGATCCATAGGCAGCCCCCAGCTGCTCCTCTTGAGTGGAATCGGCCCATCTGAACATCTCCAAGAATTCAATATTCCTCTAGTCCTACATTTACCTTTAGTAGGCAAACGCATTCAAGACAAGCCCCGTGCAACCGTAACCGTGCGAACCCCTACGCCCCACGAATTCTCCAGCATACAGGCAGTGGGTATTCTTCCTGGCTCTCAAAATTACATCGAATCCAGCTTTTTCGTCCAGCCCATTGTCGAGAGGAGAGCTTCGACTACGCAGCACGGATCCTCGAGACAATCCGTCTGTTCGATACAACTATTATTCCCACCCTCTGGATTTTATCCTCAAGAGATAAAATCCTCAAGACACGGTCTCTGAAGAGATTTACATTTGCAGCGGCTACTGGTTCGTCGCCTGAGTTTCACTTCATTGGGCGGGCGTTGCCAAACAACACGTGGGACGATGCAGCCGTGGTTCAGTTCTGCCGTGATACGTTGGACACAATGTGGCATTTTTTCCAGAGAGGAACGAAGGTTATTGATGGGCATTGGCATTGTCAGAAATAATTTGATTTATTTGATTTGCTTGCATCAATAAAAATTCTCGGAACCTTTTTCGGCAGCAAATGAATAAGAAAATGATAATATCATTTGTAGTTGCGAGAGAGTCTTTCAACTGTACATTAAAATGTTTGAAAATTCATATGATTTTTATATTTAGTGTTATTTCTTTCGTGCTTAAAGTAAGTATTGAGTATTGAATATTGTGTGAAAATGTTTCTTCATTAATGTGGAAGAGATTTTCATACCATAAATACAATGGGAGATTGGAGAGATGCATAAACATAAATCTTTTTACTAAACAATATACGAAAATGTAGAAAAATTGATAATCAAAAACATATAAATGTAAATAAGGTAAACTAAGAACCTTACCATCTTATCAAAACACATATTGTTGCACTCTTAGAGTTGACTATATGAATGCTAAATAATAGTTTTTAACATAAACAATTTTATGGTTTTGATATAACATGACAATACTTTCGATATTTTTGAGGTGTAGTACTAAGTGATCAAATTTCATTGTGTTTCAAGTGAATTCTAAACTCTTATTAGTTGGGGCCATTCTTTAGCTCTCCATCATGATGGCACATACCCTTTTGTTTTGTCAGTCTACCCATTAGATTGCAACAAAAGAATTAAAGTTAAATATGAATAACTTGTTCTATAAACCACTTTGAGAAGATTTTATATTGAGTTTCATATAAATATATCTTCCTCCCTAAGTTTTAACATAATACTTGAAGACATACAATTACTTTTAATGCCTTTGGGTCATTCATGCATACCTTGCTAACCACAACATAGACCCTGCAGAAGAAATATTTGAACTCCAAGACCAATATACACATGATGTCAAGGATTGGGCATAGTAGGGATATTTTTCATGGTCCAATCCATCGTTAGGGATACAAAACAACTCTAAGGTCTTCTGTTAGAAGGGTGCAAAAACCCTCGCCCAAGTCCTCAAGGAGACAGAACTTGGGGTTGATCCAACACCCAACTGTTGCACTAGTTGGGAAAGTGGGAACCTTGGGTGCATGAACATGACAAGGGTATTTCCCAACCATGAGGAAAAGAAAAAGGGTGGGCACACCAAGGTTGGGATGCACCGGTCCCAAGGGGTGCGATGGTTGACGAATGTATGGGTTTGCTTGGGTGCATGGATCCGTGAAGGTGTGCACCGGTTCATTTAGGTTCTTTGGTCTGCGGGGGGATGCTAGACACACAAAGGACGTGATGGTTTGCGATGGTGACAATTGGAGTCCATATAAGAGAACAAGGCTGCACAACCAATGAAGGTACATTTGAACAACATGTGATAGTGTTCTTTCTTTTGTGCTTAAAGTAAGTATTGAATATTGTATAAAATGTTTCTCCATTAATGTGCAAAATATTTCCATATCATAAATACGGAAAGATGGATGAGGTTAATCATATGTTGATTTCCATTTGTAGTTAGAGTACAAATGTGATGATGTTATGGCTTGTAAAATAAATAGATGGTTAATTTAATTGTTTCATAAAATGGTTTGAATTCATATAAGTTATTTTAAGTTATTTATAAATGGATGGTTAATTTTATTATTCCATAAAATAGTTTAAATTCATACAATCTTTTTTATGTTATTTGTAAATGAATGGTTAATTTAAAATTGTTCCATAAAATATTTTAAATTCATATAAAAAAAATTATGTTATTTTTTGTGATCGTTAGTGAAAAAAGTGAATGATTTCCTTTAATTATTATATAACAACAATGATATCCAAATCTTAACACGAAGTGGACTTTTTCACTGTCATTCTATCTAATAATCAAGTTAATGATGATTCTTAAAGATATAACAAGTACATGGTGTAATTTAAAATGGCGTGAATTACAAAAGTTCAAAATTCACTCATCTATTTGAAATTTTGTGAAGGTTATCTTCAACTTTTTGGTTGACTCGAATTGCGAGAAATAATTTAATTTAGTGAATTTACTTGCATTAATAAAGATTCTCGAAAGATTTTTACACAACAAATGAATAAGAAAATATTAATATAAGTATTGAATACTGTGTGAAAATGTTTCTTCATTAATGTGCAAGAGATTTCCATATCATAAATATCGAAGGAGGGATGACTTTGGTCGTATGTTGATTTCTCTTTGTAGTTAGAGTTCAAATGTTATGATGTTACGGATTGTAAAATAAATGGATGGTTAATTTTATTATTTCATAAAATCGTTTGAATTCATATAAGTTTTTTTATGTTATTTTTGTGATTGTTAGTCAAACAAATGAATGAGTGTCCTTAAGTATTATATATAACAATAGTGATGTTCAAACCTGGAAATTTTAAGTGCCATTCTCTGCAATGATCAAGTTAGCAATAATTTTTACCCATATAACAAGTACATGGTTTAAACTAAAATGGTGTGAATTAAAAAAGTTCCAAATTCGCTCATCTATTTGAAATTTTGTTATGGTTATCTTCAACTTTTTGGTTTGTTAATTCTTTGTATAATAAAATCACTTTAGGATGAGTGAAGATAACCAAATATTAGGAAAATGTATAGAACGAAAAATATGTGATTCATAATCATATGTCGTTTTACCAAACAATATATGAAAATGTGGAAAAACCAATAATTGCAAACACAAATGTAATAAGGTAAACTAAGAACCTTACAATCGTATGAGAGCACATACTGTTACATCCTTAGATTTGGTATATGAAGCCTATGCTCTATAATAGTTTTTTTAACATAAAGGATTTTATGGTTTTGATATAAAATGATGTCACATCCTGCTCTTGGGTGCACTGAGCGAACTTATTCTTTGAGGACACTTGCTTGCAAGTGATCCGGGTTATTATACTATTGGTCGTTTTGATTATGATTATGCGATATGATGGACTTGATGACATGTTATTTTGTTGTGTTTACATAGAAAGGTGTTATTGATTGGGTTCTTTTGAGATTGTAGGACTCTGGACATTGAGGATACAGAGGCATCGATGACACCCCTTGGACTCCGTATCAAGTAAATGAGTAGAAAATTGGGGTTTGAATGTTGTTGATGTGACACATGTACATATGATTAGATGTTATGATGATTGACCATTATTGATGAAACAATTCATTGATGGATGCAATCTGATGATAACATGCTGACCAGACTCACATGTGAAGTAGAGGGGTAACACACGACAACCAAAGACTTTGAGAGAGAGGTGTGGCAACATCCCTACCACATCCTACAAGCACTCATGCTGTGGATCGAACTGTAGGTTAACGATTACCTAGCTTGAGAAGATCCACGATGTCATGAGGGTAGACTGTAACAATTGCTCACGATGATTCTAAGGAGCACACAATAAGACAATGGCCTTATTTCTTAGAGGCCCTTTGTCTCCCCCAATATCACCTAGCGTAGTATTGAATCCAACAATTTTATATCTACCAAAGTCAGTGAAGAGGCAAGTGGCACCCTTGGAGCACACAATGCATCCTGAAGGGCATGTTGCGTAAGGAAAATAGAAAGAGGCGAGTGGCACCCTTAGAGAACCTAGTGCGGCCTAAAGGGCACATTGTGACTTTAACTGGTAAGTGAATAAACCTAGATGACCTTAAAATGAATGATGTGATAAGTAATATTTAAAAACAATTTCCCTAATAAAATGTTGCCTAGCCTAGTGAAATTAAAATCTAGGTCTACGTAGAACACGTGGTCAAAAAAAATAATAATAACAAATAAACATGTAACAAAAAGGGGGGTAAGAAATTAAAATTATTTATTTAAGTCAAAATTTTTATGGAGGAATAAAATTTTAAAACAGGGAAATGGTTGTTTTTATCTATTTTTGCTAATTTAATTTTAGTAAAAAGAAAAAAAAAAGGGTAAATGGTTGTTTCATCTACACTTGATAATTTTTAATTAAAGAAGAAAAGGGGTAAATGGTTGTTTTATCTACACTTGCTAAACTGATTTTTAGTTAAAAAGGAAAAGGAGGGAAACATAAAAGATATACGAAACTTAATGAAAAAGGGGAAACCTAAAGAAAATGGGAAACATAAAGAAAGAAATGAATGTATAACTTAGTAAGGAATCTTCCCTTCGGAACTTGCTATTTATGAACTCAACTAGTAATCAAGTAAGGTGTAAGTCATTTAATATTTGTAAGGGAATTTTGGGACACCAAGGAGCATTTTTAGGAATACTTTTAGGTGGGTGACGGAAATAGGAATAATTAATTATTTAATAAAGTTAATTTTCTGATACAACTAGGGGATGTGTGACATGTGTATGAGGGAGGTTTTTCAAAATTAATTAACTGAAAAAGGAATTTAATGAAAATTTGGGAAAATGATTACTTAAAAAAACTCTATAAAAGGATGGAGGAGGAGGATTATGGGTAACAAGTGGTAGCTAAACCTTGTGAGGTGAGCTGGGTCCTAGCAGTTCTCTGGTTTGTGTGTGTATCCCCTTTTCGGCTTGGGGGTCTCAGAGGGGAGAAAAATACCCCTAACATTGGATGGGAGGTACCAGTGACATCACACTGGTTGGCAAGAGGGAGTTGGACAGAGTGCATGTGGGACAACAACTTCGGAGAATTCGCGTTTGGCTAAGGTACGCTGCTATAGTTGTTACTTGCAATGAAATTTAATTTACACATTTTATTTTTCTGTGTTGGTTTGAAGATTTCATTGCCATGAGATTTCTTGCACTTGTTTTCCTATGGTATTTGTAATACCCTTGCTCATTGTATTCTGAATTGATTTCCCATGGTGAGCCCAACCTCTTATTGCAATGACTTCTCTATGTTTTCTTTATTGATTTTTACGAAGAAATTTGTGTTTTTATCTTATGTCCCTTATCCCTTTAGTTACTAGTCTGTGCCTAAGAATTCGATCAGGAGCCGAATCAACGACCATCACTTTAGTGTTTAAATACCTATATATTCAAATGCGCTACTTTCCTATGCATGGATAATAAGTGAAGGATAAATTTTTCTCCTGGTCATCTATCCCTTACTTATCTATGCATTTTTCTCTTATGATTAATCTATAATCCTTGCACCTTATTGTGAATGAGTATCCTTGCAAATTTGATTGATTCATTGTTGAATGAGTGGACCTTGCACCTTCTTGTTGTGTTGAGTATCCTTGTGTTTTTTCTCTGCAATTCCTCGGCATATTACCTAGCACTTGATTGGTATAACCTCTGCGATTTTATTGATAAACCCCAACACTTTGTTTTGGTATCATCTATTTGATTTTAATGATGAATCCCAATGTGTGGTTTGACATTTTGACTACTATTTACATGTAATGATTGCGATGTAATAAATTGATAGTGTTTTTAAGATGTAGTGACTTATATTGTAATATATAGTGAATGTGATTATATATACTGTAACAATGTTTTTATTATATGCCGATTACAAATTTACCCTAGAAAATGTTTCCTCGTGTTAGGATATTTAGACACTTAGGATTTAGTTAAGATCTACTTGGTCTAATATGTCATTAGGTAAAAGTGTGTTTCTTTAGTATGCATTAGTATGCATTTGTAGTTAGGCAATCCGACAGTCACGATATGTTCCCGACATAGAGTGATCCGACGGTTCATACTCTCCTCGATCTTAACAGCCATTGATTTGTGGCTTAACACCCGATCTCTATTTAAAGAGCATGAAGGGTCATTTGACGATGATCGATTGTGAGAAACTCTCTTGTAAAATATCTCTGTATTCTTTTTTCTTTGCATTAATAAACTGCTCCAAGTGGCCGCGTTGGCTGGGGCCGTGGATGTTTCCCCGTAGGGGTTTTACCACGTGAAAACATCGGTGTGTTGATATTTGATCTGGTTATGTGAGTGGTTATTGAAGGTGTTCTTCCTCTTTTGGAATACCTGTGTTGTCAAACATGGTATCAGAGCCTGTTTGAAGACCTGCTCCTGTTGTAGATTGAGATCGTGAAGCCGAGTTGTCTCATCTCCATTTTATGGCATTTCTGTACATTTCTGGACTGAAAGGACTGTTCCATTGTGTCCAGAGCATGCTTTTCATTTAGAAACACTTTTTGTTTCACTCGAAAAGGTTTCTGTTTGCACAAGATACAACCATTACAGTCAGAATCCGAAGGTATAAAGTCTGAATACACATTTTTAAATTTTTGCAAAGTTTTGATTTTATTTCGGTTTGCATTTTTTTTTCCAGGCTGCTATTCTTTTAGATTTGCATATCATTTTTTCCCCGCGCCTTGTGCAATCTCGTCAAATCAGAAACAGATAGGAAAAGGTTCATCTTTCGGGTAAGCTAACCGAGATCTAACCCTTGTTGTCATCGAGAAGCGAAATTTTTTTCTTGTGTGAAATTTTTTTTTTTGGAGCATGCTCTCCAAGGCCATCTTCAACAACAAAATCAACACCCCCAATCCTCCTTCTGAACATTACAATATGTTTTGCTAGACTAGTTGGTTAAAACTTGCCTTATTAAGTAAAAGGTCTTAAGTTCAAGTCTCTCTTTTGTTACTTTTTTTTTGAAAAAGTTCATGCTAAAAATTGTAAAGTGCATTTGACTTCAAGTATAAAAATGAATCACTATAAGTAGCTTTATATTTTATTTTAGAGTTATTTTGCATGCAACTTTTCTGTTATAAGGTAACCTCATTGTAAAAGTGATCCCCACTTCTCTTTATAAAATTGGGTCACTTCATAAAGTAGCTTACATTATCACATAGTTATTTGGTTACCGTGTATGCCTTTTTTTAAAAGGGGCATAACTCTCACATCAGAAGTCTGTTTTCAATGCCGTTTTTTTTAAAACCACACAAATTTTTGAGATCTTTCCATCCATATCATTAGTTTCAGGTTTTAAATCTTCATTATCTACATATTTAATATGGCTTCTACAAGTACTGTCATGCTTACCAGCGAAAACTACTTCCAATGGAGATCCCATATGGAAGATTTATTAAGAAGTAAAGGCCTGTATCGGATTACCATGGGAACGGAAACAACCCGCACTGATGATGATAAGAAAGCCAAATGGGATAATAGGAATGACGAAGGACGTGGACTAATTGGAATGTCCATCTCTCCTAATCTAAGGTACCATCTTCAAGGAGTTAATAACCTCGAAGAAGCTTGGGACAAGATTGAATCTGTGTTTGGAAAACTCAATATTATTCGAGCACAACAGTTAGAAAATCAAATACTGACCTTGATTCCAAGTGATTTTTCTTTCCTTGGAGACTATCTATCTAAGTTTAAAACACTCAGAATTTT
>JASDQU010262468.1:4399-15550 GCA_032191745.1 Picea mariana
TATTTCATATTCTCAAAAAATATATATAAAAGAATAAATACTTTATTTATTTATTTAACTTGAATGAATACATAAGATCAATATTTGAATTTATTGTTCAAACAATTGTGAGAAACCCAACTTTCTATTACAAGACCCAGCTTGTAGTTCTCGAATCCAACTGAGAAATGAGGAATCCAACCCTCATAACAAGTCCCAGCTTGTTGATCTCGGATCCAATTGATATGTGAGGAATCCAATCCTCATACAAGACCCATCTTGTAAATAGGCACCAACATGATAGAATGAACTTTCATTCAATCCATTATATATAAATATCTATACTTCAACAAATTCAACTACTCTTCTTCTCACCATTCTTTCTTGTTTATATAGTCTTCCAAATGGTTTGAATTTGAATCATTGCATATTTTGATTTTGAACCATTGTACCTTTTCATTTAAATGATAATATTAATCTTTAAATAATATCATTATCTTTTTTGTTCTTTATTCCTAATGCTCATGAATTAACTCTCTTTTAATCATGACTGTGTGTTGGTTCTTTTGTCTTCATGAGTTGATCATAGACATGGATCGAATGATCATATCGTTCTCATGATTTTGTTGCATTCTTAGTTCACCAACAGATCATATTTGATCTTTTATCGATTCTTTGTATTGTTCTAGTGCTAACTCTTTGTCGAATTAAATATGTATGAGGCACTTCCTTCAAACCCTTTACATATGACCATATGTGCAAAACCATGGGCTTATTGTCTAAGCAATGTTCCCAGTGTTGCCTCTTCTTTCGCTCTTTGTTTCTTTATTCTATACAAACGTGGCTAGTGAGCAGGCGCTAGGCCAAGCGAGTGCTTGATCACTTATCAAAATAAATGGTCAAGTTTTAATCTCCCGATGAGATGGATGATTTTCGGTACTTTGATACTTTTTCCTTCGCAACTTCTAGCCTCTATAATCTTTCAAATATCCCAAAGTAGATCAAACGGTAGATATATTATTTGCATGATGAACGATTTTTGTTCACTTCATGACTTTGGCTATTCGTGGCTCTTGAACTCTAGAGTAACAATTCCTTCAAAGAGATTACCTACTAAATCATTCATACAATAGTGGTGACCACTTGTTATCATTTAACACCTCCACTTACACTATCCTTACACTGTACTTGATCAATGGTCGAGAACGCTCTCAAACTATATCAACTATTAGCATTAACTTTGGCCTTATGCCCTTCAGGTTATTTCTAATGTTAGAAATTTCTTTCCCTCGCAGTGCATACTTTTGAAGTGACATAACTTGTTGACGTCACTTATGAATTGGAACTATATGAGTGGATGCCACATGTCACTTATTGACGTGGATCTCTTGATGTGGCACACGTCCTCCTTCTGGATCTAATGGTCATCATGTATTCTCTAGATCTGATGGTCCTTATTTATGATTTACTCTGTCCTTCAACTCAACTTGATCCAATGGTTGAGAATTATCTCAGAGCAGATCAACGATTAGTGATGATTGTGGGGTCCTCAACTAGCACGACATTTAAAGCTATCGTCGAGTTCTGAAATGGAAACTACTTGTTTGGTAGTGAAACTAATGCCAACCATAGATCTATTGGAGGGTGGTCATCGATAGTCGGTGTGGATTGTGGAACCATAACTTTCACATGGCTTAGTCTGTCACCAAAACTCCCCAATTTGAATTTGTGAAATTGTTGGTGGATCAACCATAGTGGTCGATATTTGAATCAATGAGATCTAATGGTCTAGACGAATTGCGGGATTGTAAATAATGTGTTGTTTAATTTTCCCTTTGCACTCTATAATCAATCCCTCCCCTTGATCTGACACTTGCGTATCCAACGATCACAACTTGATCTGATCATTTACCAGTCTTCCAATATTCCTTCTTTTGTAATCTGACGGTCTAGACTAATTGCGGAATTGGAATTAATGTGTTACTTAATTCTCCCTTCTTGATTTACAATCAATCCCTACCCTTGATATGGCTCTTGTGTATCCAATAGTCACAACTTGATCTGATCATTGACTAGTCCTTCAATGGTCCTTCTCTTGTAATATGATAGATCTGATGGTCAAGATATAATTCCTCCAAACTCTGAATTCCCCTCGATTTGATGGTTCCTGATTTGTCTGAGATCTACATAAACATACAATATTATTTGCGTGCTACCTCTCATGAGATTTATACTGAATTCCTATGCACCTCGCATTATGTCTTCTACGCAACTACGCCTTAAAACTGTCTTAATGAACGAGATTCTTCTTGTGGGGACTTCGATCCTGATGAGATTTCTACAATGCACTCTTCCTTTTAAGCTTTGATTCTCTGCATATTGTTTGATATTTTCATTCTCTGCTAATTATTTTACTATTGACATCAATGAAAATTAATCAATGATAAGTCATCATTGACAATTCACAATAACAACTTATCATCACATCACAATGACATCGAATGTTGACATCAATGACAACATATCAAAGAAAATATGTCCAACAACTGTCATTACCACCAAATCCTAATCAAGAGAGCCAGAAGAACCAAAGGAAGCGGAACACCTCTTTCACTCACAGATGTGGGTAAAGGGGACTTGCCTACATTTCATTGTTGATAGTGGCAGTCAGAAGAACCTGATTTCAGCAGAAGTCATCAAGCATCTAGACCTACCGATAACACTACAACTACATCCCTACACCATTGGTTGGCGTCACTAAGGATGAGATATTTGCGTTAGCCAAAAATGTTTTCTTCCCTATAGCATCAATCCCTTCCAAGATGAGGTATTGTGTGATATTTCTCCGCTTGGATTTTGTGATGTCCTTTTAGGCCAGCCATAGTTGTAGAAGTGACATGTTGTGTATGAGTCTAGACCCTGCAGTGTTATTATTACTTTGGGTAGAGAATTGTACAGGATACCAGAGGTAGTGTCACCCACCACTATTTCTTTAATCTCTACTAAGAAATGTAGTAAGGTCATTTCATAGACTGGGAAGTTCATATTCTTTGTGATCCATGCTCGCAGTAAGCATAAGGTAATTGCCACATCCATGACCTGTATAAAGAGATTCGCTTTGTAGCAAAAGAAAGTGGACGGGATCGTGGAAAAGTACAAAGACATCGTCTCCTCACCCACTGGGGTATAGATGCACTTCCAAGTCAAGCACCCAATTGATCTAAACCTCGGTGCATTGTTGCCTAATGGACCATTCTATCGTTGCTTGCTAATGGAAAATGATGAAATCAAGCGCCATATTCAATAGTTTCTTCAAAACGGGCACATCTGACAAATATCCTCCCCTCGCAGAAGATAAATTGTGCTGGTGCAGAAGAAATATGGGACATGGAACCTCTACATTGATTACATAGAATTAAAATAAATCACAGTCAGGAATTGGTACCCAATTCCCCGAATTGATGACCTTATTGACCAACTCAAGGGGAGAAATTTATTCAGTAAGATTGACCTAAAGTATGGCTACCACCAGGTTCCGATCAAACCAACTGATGTATGGAAGACAACATTCAAATCTAAAGAAGGTGTCTTCGAATGGATGGTCATGCCCTTTGTCTTAAGAAATGCACCAAAAACTTTCATGAGATTGATGGATGATGTATTGAGACCCTTCAACAACTCTTTTGTGGTGGTATATCTGGATGACATCCTCATATTTAGAAGAACTTTGGAGGATCACATGCAACATATTCAACAGGTTTTGGGCACTCTGCGGTAGCACAAGCTATATGCCAACTTGAAAAAATGCTCCTTTGGCATGAAAAGGGTTCAATAATTTGGCTACATTGTTGATGATCATGGGGTACATGTGGATCCATCTAACATCCAAGTTATTTGTGACTAGCCATCCTCGACCACACTAACCGAGCTTCGAAGATTATTGGGACTTTCCAACTTCTACCGAAGGTTTGTGTTGGGATTCTCCCATATTGCATGGGCCCTCATCAAAGTAACCAAGGGTGGAAAGGAAAATTTTGCATGGGGGCCGACACAAAAACAATAATTTGATGATCTGAAAAACCTCTTATGCTCATCTCCAATACTCTCCTTAATTGATCTACAACAACTGTTCAATATTGAGATTGATGCCTCTGACTATGCTGTAGGCACAGTTCTCACTCAACATGGTCATCCAATAGCATACCATAGTAATACACTCTCAGATATTTTCCGGAAATACCCCACCTATGAAAAAGAAATGTATTCCATTGTGAAATCCTGTCATCAATGGAAACATCTCATTCGGGGAAAGGAGATAATCATCCACATTGATCACAAGTCTCTATAGTTCATACAAACATAGAGGAAGTTGAAGAATGACCTCCATCAAAAGTGGTCCACATACCTATAGTAGTTTCATCTCAACATAAAGTATAAAATAGGGAGCACAAATTATGTTACAGACTTCCTCAGTCTCCCTCTCATTGCTACACTCACCACAGTGCTCCATTTGGGCATGAGGCATATGTGTGGCCCCAACTTTATTAACGTGACCCTGACTTCACCACCACCTATCATCTCTTGGGTACAGGAGCGGTTGTGACCAATTTTCACATCCAGGATGGACTGTTATGCCATCTGGGCCACCTCTGTGTTCACATAAGAGAGCGTGCAAGCCTGATTTGGGAGGCCCACTACAGTTAAATAGCAGGGCATTTTGGTGTGGAGAAAATTGTGGTCATTCTACAACAACATTTTTATTGGAAAAAAATTCGACAAGACGTCGACAAGTATATCATATTTTTCACTTCTTGTTCCATTTCCAAGCCAACCATCAAGAAGCACGTCTTATACACCACTCTTCCTACTCTAGAGAGGCCTTGGGAATCCATCTTGATGGATTACATGACTAGCCTTCTGTCCACCAATAAGAGGAATGATTGTGTATTTGTGGTGGTTGATCAATTTTTGAAGATGGCCATTATCACAGACTACAAGAAGAGTATCACAGAGGCATATACTACCAATCTATTATTATGAAAGGTGTGGGTCCATTTTTGGATACCACAAACCATCACCTCAAATTGGGACATAAGGTTCCTCATCACATTTTGGTCAAGTCTCTAGTCACTATTGGACACCAAGATCACTAAATCCATTGCATTGCACCCCCAAGTCGATGGCCAGACAGAGATCATCAATCAGATGATTGTGCACCTCCTGTGCATGTACAACTCTAAGCATTCACATACATGGGATGAGATTCTTCCCTATGTTCAACACAGCTACAACAGGGCTCTCCATAGCTCCACCAACGATATCCCATTTCAGGTGGGGTTGGGATTCGAGCCCTTGGGTCCCATTGATGTTGCACTACCTCTTGCAACCATACAGGAATAATCTTCCCATGTTCAATATAAGGCTGACAAAGCCACCATATTCATTGAGCGGATTCAACACATCTACTAATAGGTCCATGAGATTTTTCAGAAAGACAATGTTAAGCACAAGAAACACCATGATCAACACAAGGTACCACACCAGTTTCAAGTGGGAGAAAATGTCTAGTTAAATTTGTAGAAACAACTCCTTACAAGGCCCCATTAGAAGCTCCCCCCATTTCGCTATGGGCCTTACACTATCTCCAAATCTACAGGTAGAAATTCTTTTGAGCTAAACACTCCACCCTTCCTTGGCTTCAAACCAATGTTCAATGTGGACCTCCATCGACCATATTTTCCATCGTTATTAGACCCCTCCAAGATCGCAAAACAATTGACACCAATAGATCTCAATCCTGACTGCATGGAACATGCATCCAGTGATCATATAGTGGACACATAGGTCAAGGGCACTCGCCAATAGAGGCGGATCCATATTTATCTAGTTTTCAAGGCAAGAGCAGCTCCTGAATGAAGGCAAGTTGCTAACCTGGGGCCAAATTCAACAAAATATTCCTCACCTGATGGGGGAACTCAAGATAATGGAGAACATTGCTTCCTAAGGGGGGAGGACTAATCCAGGAGGATATTCGTGGCCACCCACTTATTCCAACTGGTTCCTCTTAACATTTTTTAGTTTAGCACGTTCTTTTGTAAGTCTTTGTAACTGTGGGTTCTACACTTCTGGGGTTGTCTGAAGCTCTACAAAGCTTCCAGGTGGATATTGGTGGCCTCCCACCTAATCCAACTAGATTAATTTGGATTTTTTCATGTCAGTACATCTTTTTGTACTTCCAAGGTTATTTTGGGGCCCTACTTTTTTTTTTTTTGGCTTGCCACAGTAAAACTACAGACGAACTTAGATTTTGATAACGTAATGTGTATTTCTCTAAAATACCTTTCCAATGGGATATCCCACACCTAAAATTGAGGTCGTATGCAAAAGTTACAACCCTGGGAAGTTGAGTTACCAACTTACCCATCGAGGCCCACATAACTTTTGGCGTTTCATCTCCTAGGATTAGGTTTTTCAATGTCTAGGGTTTTGGAATTCATGAGTAATGTTAAAAAGGAATATGTAGCCTCATTGTAATCATTCTGATCAAAAGGATGTGTGTAGAAGCCACATCTCTTCTCATAGATAACTACCACCATTCGAGCAATTTGTTTTCATTTCTGCAATTTTACAGTTTCAACCTATTTTATTTATTCAATAGAAGTTATTTCTCACTGGATATATATTGTTGTTCTCAGTGTATCTATGTTATTGTATTTAGTCTGTTATTCCTTTCATTCCACTCATAAATCTATATCATCTTCCTAAGGAAGATTCTACAAAGCAAGTTGATATGTCTACAGTCTCCTAGCTTATTCAAGATATGATCAATCGAATGATTACTTACGATAGAAAGAGTATCACCTCAAATTTATCTTCTACTGAGTCTTCATCTTTTCAAGCCATTTTTAGAAATCAACCTGTTGACACATAGAATTGTAACAGTCAAAAAATCATTTAAGTTATGTCTTTTGAGTTATAGAGTTACATTAGTTATAGATTTTCATATCTTCTTGTTATAGTCATCACTTAAAGTTTGATTTGAATAAGCTATAGTTAGTATTTCTTTGTTCTAGAGTCTTTCGGTTATATCTTTTGTTATCATATCAAGGTGAATAAACACTCATGACTCACCTCTTTGAATTTCTCATCATCACCTTGGCATGTCACACCTCCATGTTGTACAAAATATTCCCTTTGTCATCATTTATTTGTTAAGTGTCAAGTCAAATTCAAGTGTATGTGATGCCAACTCGCTAGGACAGTTCGTAGTGTACTCTAAGTACATCGTACTTTCATTTGTCATAATTTCAAATTCAAGAAACATGATAGAATATATTTCATTTTTTTCAGCACCATATTTAACCAATTTCCAGAGATCATGTCATTAGATCTCCTAACAGTCTCCTTGAAGTATGAAATTATTGTTTGAATCAAGCACTGTGAACTGGTGTTGTAGACTGGTTGAAGAGGAGGGTTGGAGGTTGGATATCTTACAAACATCCCGGTGAAAATTCAAATACATCAACATCAATCCCAGGTCCACTAGGTACTCCACGAGAGTTTTCATGTTGTTTGAAGGTTGAGAAAGGAGTTTTGGTTGGTTTATCTATCAGCCCTGCGAACTGTCCCATTATTTTGCTGACAGATTTCAAATTCACTTGCATGATGTTATGAGCCTTACTCATCAGACCAGATCACCTTCAAAACTCATCCATCTTTCCCATTGCTCATAATTCACTAGCTCCACTGATTTTCCCCAGTGTTGTGAACCCTCTATTCCAGGTGTTGTGCATTATGCACTGCAAATAGGGCGTTGTGAATCCTATGTTCCAACATTTTTTAAACTATGTATTCTGCATGTTTTATGATCTGAAAAGATATTTCAATCACTGTGGTTGAGTTATTAATCATGTGTGTATTAACCACTTAGGAAGGTAATGAAAGAGGATGAAGATAAGAGAATTATATCATAGCCATAAACTCATATACAGAAATGAACATAAGCAATAAAAAAAAGAAACCATAACAAGAGCAGTGATAATGGAGTTCGGCACAAAATTGCCTACATCTTCGGGCCTTTGTCTCAGTGGGGGAGGCTTCTTTATTTATGTTCAAAGCTCAAAAATACATCGCAGTAGTGTCATAGGGATACAAGACTTATCTGGTCTTGTTCTTCCAGATCTCTAGAACCCAACAAAAGAAACGACACTCAAAACGGATGCTTGGAGCTTCCAGAACTGGCCCACAAGTGTCTGCTCCTCAACAACTTCCCTACATAAAAATGGCTTTGGCTTGGCTTCTCTTTAGCATAAATCTTCTCTAACTGTCCTCCCATGGCCTCAAACTAGCCTAGTTTTTATAGATCTGAAGTTGGTTATCCTTCTCTAACTTCCTCCAAAAATCTGGGCTCAAAAAGAGCTCAATATCTCCCCAAAATGGCCAAAATCTTCAATAACAGGCCTAAATCAATTAAAAATCCACTAAACCAAAGTAAATAACCCATTTTTGTTTAAATATAGGGCTTAGCCCCTTATACCCAGTGCGCACCCCCCTAATTATGGTCACATTGCATTTATGTGGCCAAGCGCCAACCCGTAGGGCTATGCGCTGGCCCCTTATCCCGAACTCTCTGGACACATGGCAATAGCATATAAGACCGTGTCCCTTGGGGTGTGCCTAACAGAAGGTTCCAGTCCCTGAAAAGTCTGGTGGAAGGTGCTATCTCCTCATGCATTGGTGGTTAATCAATGTCACCTGCGCCCCTTTTCACCATAGTCACATGCCATATAATCAATCGTGGGCTGGGGCTTAGCCCCAGCCCCTTTCCACCCCACTCTAAACAAAAGCACTTTATGTAAAATAAAGTGAGTTATATTAAACAAGATTTATAGTGGCGCATTGGTAATTCAACCATCGTGAAGGCTTTAGGTTGGTGAAGAGGTATCTGGTTCAATTCCCATCCACTCCACAATATTTGCATACAACTAATGAGCCAACCCATGGGTTCCACGTGGCACCCCATGTCTGGGCCATGTGGCACCCCACCATTTGTTGTGTTCCGATGCCATGTGTCAACATGCTATTGGTCCCTGTCACTGTCCAGTCACCTTACTGCTTATAATGCCACATGTCACTTTGTTGATGTCAGATTGGTGATGTCCTGCTAATGTCAGCATTGACTTTTTCCCAGTTTGATTGTTGACTTTTTTGTTGTTTGGGAAAGTGGTCAGAGTGCGATAACTTTCACATACAGTTTCCATTTGAGAAAGTAAATATATGGTCGAAATCAGTGCGACGAGACGGTCGTAATGAAATTGGGTCTGTCTGATTCCGAGAACTTTAATTTTTGAGCCTTTTTGGGACCTGAGAAGCCTCCTGGATCCGATTCTGGATCATTTTACAAGATCAACTTTTAAAGAGTCACTCTGCACCCCTCTCAACTTGAAATTTTTAGTTGATCAACCATCGAACTAGGTTTAAAGATTACATGCATTTTCATGTTGTTAAATGATACGTGTATTGTCATAAAAACCCTATTTTAAAAAGAGAATTCATGGGTGTCTCCCTCTTATTACAAATTCCTGTTTCTTTTCTTTATATTTCTTGTTTGAATAATTCCTTGTCTCATTCTTAAATGTGCATAAATTGAGTTGTATAAAACCTTTGTACAAGGTCAACCTATTGAAAATAGTTTGTCATCAAAACCCTAGTTTCCTGTATTCCTTGTTTTCATACGTCTACCTGTCTTTAAAACTAACAGAAAAATCATTCCTCAGTAGCAGTATGGATAGTAAATAGCATAATAAAACTCATAAGGGAGGGGATATTGTAAGGACAGATCCCTATGACATGCAACTCCTTCATTCTGAGCCTTTAATTAGGGAAGCCTTTCAGAGGGTAGGTTGCATCAATTTCTGTCAAAAGATGCAGAGGGGGCATCTAGAGGTAGCTAGATAATTTGCACTCAAATTCAATGGGACCAAAACCAGAGTGGGGATGTTAGAATTTGAAGTTTCAGAATTATCCATCTCTGTTGCAACAAAGATAGCCAACACTGGAGAAAAGCAGTTCAAGGTGATGCCATTAAACGCTTCCTTCTCCAAGGAATTTCTTAAGCCAGAGTGTCAGGGAGACAACTTGTCCAAAGGGATACCTAGAAGCCACATGTTTTAAGGTTTTGATAAGATGTCAAAGGTTATTAAAAGGTATTTTAATTGTGATGCAAGATTTAACATGGTATATCAATATCACATCAGGTTGTTATTACACTTCACATGGAAAGAAGCAATGAACCTCCCTTTTTACCTCTTTAGAAGCATTGTCAAGATGGTTGATAGAGTCGAAGCGAAGTCTAAGAAGGTAGACACTAGTTTATTTCACTCTAGCCTTATTAAAATTTTGGTGATGGAAGAGTTGAGAAATACAAACATTGATTGGGAAACATTCATCAATGTATCTCACTTTCAGCTGAATGTTTCCCCCACCCCACAGTCTAAGATACAAATTCATACTCCTATTGAAAGGACTATGTGTTTAGAGGTTAGAAATAAGAAAAGAGGTGCTATGAATGATATAGATGATACAGAAACACATGAAATAGAATAAGGATGGGCTTCACAATGTTCACATAGAACAAAATCACCCATGGAAGAGCTCACTCCTATGAAGGTTCCTTCAAGTAAATCCATAGGTCTGAGAGGAAAAAATCTTGTGTTTCCTTCACCCATTGATGCAGATAAGGTTAATCCTCAGAGGCCTTTTACTAGAGAAGAAACCAAGAAAAAATTTCCTGTGAAGGATGATGTAGCAGAAACTTCATCCCAGAGGAATGGTAAATCCAAAGCTCTTGAGAATCCCATTGAAATTATTGATGTCACTACCTCTCAACATGAGAGGAATCCCACTTTAAAGAGTCTCAAAAGACAACTTAAAGAAGCAAGGGATGAGGTTGATAAACTAAAGAGTAAAGATTCTAGCTATAGGAAGACGCTTAAGGGAATTAGGATTGCACTTATATTCTGATGGGTATTGGGATTGCACTGATAGTAGTCTAAGTGTGACTTGTAGTGCTAACATTTTTGGCATTTTTGTCGAGGAATAGATTAAAGACATTTCCCTAGGTTGCACGACAAGACAAATTATTGATTTTGATGGTTCATAGTAATCAATAAA
>JASDQU010262469.1:0-14620 GCA_032191745.1 Picea mariana
CAGCAGTTTCATTCACATCTGGTGTTATTTCTGATAAGTGTTTTACATCTTGCATCTTGAAATTTATATGCTGACATGTATGCTCACAGTCTGTGCAGTTTTATGAGTGGTTTGAGCATGAGACTACCTGTATAGTGTTTTGATTCAGAAATGGTGATTGCATGCTTATAATGGAAAGACTACGTATGGCTTATGTTTTATAAATTAATATTTATATGCATACCGATCTAATTCAGACTTCAAGTCTGCGTTTGGGAAATATGTGTCCTTATTCATCCTCAGGTAATACCCTGGATAGATCTCCCTATAGAGACACCCTTCTTAGAAAGCTCACAAAGAATCTGGAAAAGGATTCGAAAGCGCAAGCCTTAGTAACCTGGAACGAGGAAGAATGATCCTCTTGAAGTCCCGAAATAGCAGCATAGGGATAAGTATCGATCAACGGATGAGATCCTGTCGGGAGGACTGTGGTCATTCACGACCGTTATATTGGAAGAATACACGACGGGGTTAAATGCCTTAACCCTTTTTCTTCCTTCATCTTCGTGAGTAGTGAAGAAATCGAGACCGTGGATCCCCAAGGTCCGTGGGAGTATCTGGACCGTTGGTTTTTCCACGTCCAAGGAGCAGCGGGAGAGTGTTCAGTGCGGGACAGGTCTGAGCCATCAGATCTTGGTCTAAATAGCTGACAGTCATTAGATCTGTTGAGAGTTGCACAAGGTTTAAAACTTCACGCGAAGAGCAGCAGAGCAAAAGTCCCGAAAGGGTTGTATCGGGATATCGGTGTTAGAAAGTTCGGGAGTCCGGAGCACGAGAGTCCAGGCACTCGACATCAAAAATCGCGAAACTGGGAAAGAATCTGAGCCGTTCGTCTGAGAGCAGACGCGTGTCGCGAGATCGCCCATATCGGGGATTCAAATATCGGGAGTCATAGAGGGAACCCTTTCGACTTCGTGAGAGGATAAGTCACAAGAGGATCAGAACCGTCCATCCAAGGAGGACAGGTGGCAAAGATCAAGGGATCTTGCGAACTCGGAGGTTCGCAAGGTAAGAGCCCAAGGGTTGGGTGCTCTAAGTCACGAGTGGCGAAGTTGCGAGGAGTGGAGATAGCCGTTGGATCCAAAGAACGGAAGAACCGTTGGATCAGGAACCCCATCACCTATCGCGCGTTCGGGGGTTCGGAGGTTGAAAGGAATCATTTTCGACTTCACGAGTAGCGAAGTGATGAGAGCCGGGCACGAGAGAACACGTGGCAGAACTTCAAGGTGGAGTCTGTGTGATTGATAGGCGGACACGCGTCACCTGGAGAAGGGAGTCAACGCTCCATTGACTTCTCACATCTCGGGGATTCGCGGGATAAGAGCATGAGAGCTCAACCCTTTGACTCACGAAGTCGCAAGTAGCGAGAATGCGATAGGGAAAATAAATATCGCTTCTTGGGGTTTCGCAATAAGAGAGCACAAGAGTTGGTTGCTCCAACTCACGAAGTCACGAAGTGCGAAGTGGTGAGGAGGAAAATCTGAACCGTTGGATCTAAGAACGGGAGGACCATTGGATCAGAACTCCGTGAAGATATCGTATATCGGGAGTTCGGGGTTTCGGAGGTTGAAAGGCTCACTTTCGACCGTAGAAGTCACGAAGTGCCGAGAGCCGAGGCTCGTGAGAACACGTGGCACATCCATCAGGTGGGGCCCGCGTGATTGACAGGTGGGCATGCGTCGCCTGGAAAGGAGTCAATACTCTGTTGACTTCTCGCATCTCGGGGATTCACGAGATAGGAGCACGAAGGCTCAACGCTCCAACTCGCGAGGTTGTGAGTTGCGAGAAGTGCGAAGAGGAAGTCAACCATTGTTGACTTTCATGTCTTGGGATTTCGGAGAAGAAGAGCATGAGAGCTCGATGCTTCAACCTGCGAGGTTGCGAGTAGCGAAAAGTGTCAAAGGGAAGTCATGCATCGCATTTCCTCGAATCGCGAAAAGTCGATAAGCGCTTGGCTGGCTTAAGCGCGTAGACACGGAACAGGGTCATGTGGATAAGACCCCAAGAGGGAAACCTACCACTCGCCAGCCCTGTCGGGGTTCGGCGCTTTGTCATGTCGGGGTTTGTACAATCGAAAGCCTCGACACACTGGTAGTGCTAAGTCGCGAAGAGCGAAAGAACGCCATACTTGTTCGGCATGTGGTCGCGAACCACGATCACATGGAGGTGGACAAGGAAGGTGCTAGCCTATGCTAAGACCCCCGTAAGTATTTCGGGGATTCTAATCCTCGAAAATTCGACAAAAATTTTGTTTTTTTTAGTGGGTATGTGACAAATCAACAACTTCGAGGCATCATTTAGTAGCAAAACTAGCTCACATTCTCAGAAGAAAGCAAAGAAGCAAAAGAATTCCAAAAGTCATGACCCTAAAGACTTCAAGAAAGCCAAACCACCTTCTTTCGATGGGGAAATTAAGAAAGGGGAAGAGGCAGAAGCTTGGATGATTGGTTTAAATAAGTACTTCAGAGTCCATGACTACAAAAAAAAACTTGAAGGCTCGAATAGCCATCTTCAACCTGAATAGGAAGGCTTCCATTTGGTGGGAAGATCATAGGAATGTGAAAGGAATCGATGAGAAGGACTTATCATGGAAGCGATTTGAGAAGTACTTCAAGAAGAAGTATCTATCAGAGAAATACTTTGACGGGAAGACTAAGGAGTTCTATGAACTCAAGTTGGGACAACTCACCATAGAGGAATATATCAATAAATTCCTTGAGCTGACAAGGTATGTACCCACATAAAGGATAAAAAGGTAAAAGTGCAGCGATTTATCAGTGGGTTACCTCGGACCTACCAGAACAGGATTGAGTTTGATGAGCCAAATACCTTAGAAGACACTATCTGAAAGGCAAGGTATTGTTATGAACAGTTCGGGAGCTAGACAGAACCTCGAGAGGACTGGAAGAAGAAGAATAGTTCAGGATTCAAGAAGAAGGGGATTAAATCCTCAAGATTTAAGAACCGTAGGAAGGATTATAGGATGAGCCTTCCTACCCAAAGTGTGTATCAGCAGAATTTCCCCTTCCAGAGTGGAAATAAACCATTTGGATCAACCTCGAGAAAGACTAATAACCCAAAGACAGAACCCTTGAAATGTTGGGGTTGCGGAGAGGAACATCTACTGTGGGATTTCCCACACAGACAACAGAACAGTAGGAAATTCTACAACATCCAAGAAGCTACCAAAGTCAATGATGTGGCTAAGAGCATGCCACGGATTTATGCAGCTTTGGATAATAAACAAGCTGACCACCAGGCTTCAGTGGTGGAGGTGGAAGGTATGATCGCCAACCGTCTAGTTTCTATTTTGATTGACCCTGGTTCTAATTTGAGTTATGTGGCCCCTTAGACTATTAATAAGTGTAATTTGCAACCAGTTAGACATGTTAAGCCATGGTTGGTACAACTAACCACTAGAACCAAAAGGAAAGTAGCAGAGGTCATACCAGCTTGCCAATTCATCATGGATGGATTTCCCACCCAAGTGACCCTTAACATACTTCCCCTAGGATCTTATGACTTGTTGATTGGTATGGACTGGTTGGCTACTTATAAAACTAAATTGGACTATTACCATAAAAATTTAGAAAGTGTAAATGAAGAAGGGAGAAAGATAACTCTCCAAGGGATTCAGAAGCATGTCTCAATGAGATGAATATCAGCCCTTCAAATGAAAAAGTACTGCAGAAAGGGATGCCCTCTATATGCAATACAAATGTTGGAATTTGTTGAGGATGAAAAACAGAACCTAGAGGACCACCCCATATTAAGAGAGTATAGAGACATGTTTCCAGAAGAGGTATCGGGTCTACCTCCGAGAAGAGACATTGACTTCTCGATAGAACTTGCACCAGGAGTAGTGCCAGTTTTTAGGACACCCTATAGGATGAGTACACCCAAGCTAGTTGAGATCAAGCTATAGCTAAAGGAAATGATGGACAAAGGCTTCATCCAACCCAGTGTGTCTCCATGGGAAGCACCAGTCTTTTTTGTGAAGAAGAAAGATGGCACACTTCGACTGTGCATAGATTATAGACAACTCAATAAGACAACCATAAAGAACAAGTACCCTTTACCAAGAATTGATGACTTGTTCGACCGATTAGGGGGTGCTTCCATTTTCTCAAAGATTGATTTAAGGTCTGGATACCATCAAGTCTGAATCAAGGATGAAGACATCCACAAAACAACCTTCAAGACCAGATATGGTCACTATGAATCTGTGGTGGTGCCATTTGGATTAACCAATGCCCCCGCCACTTTTATGTGCTTGATGAACAATGTACTCAACAAATTCCTAGAAATATTTGTATTGGTTTTCATTGATGATATCTTAATCTACTCCAAGAATAGAGAGGAGCATGAAGAACATCTTAGACTTGTACTTCAAGTACTAAGAGAGCACCAGCTCTACTCTAAGTTTAGCAAGTGTGACTTTTTCCAGAAGCAAGTACATTACTTGGGCCATGTTATTTCTGAAGAAGGGATGGCAGTAGACCTTGACAAGATCAGATCTATTATGGAATGGCCTACCCCAAAGAATGTATCTGATATCAGATCCTTTATGGGCTTAGCGAGGTATTATAGAAGGTTCATAAAAGGATTTTCCAAGATTGGTTGTCCAATCACTGCCCTCCGAAAAAAGGGGGTTAAATTCACTTGGACATCAGAATGTGAAGAAAGATTTCAAGAACTGAAATACCTTCTGACCCATGCACCCAGGCTAAAGATTGCAAACCCTGATAATGACTTCCTCGTGTGTACATATGCCTACAAGGAAGGACTTGGAGGAGTCCTTATGCAAGAAGGACGTGTAATTTGCTACGAATCAAAAAAATTGAATGACCATGAAATCAATTATGTGACCCATGATCTAGGGTTGGTTGCCATAGCGCATGCTTTAAAAATGTGGAGACATTACCTATTAGGTAGGAGATTTGTACTTATGACAGACCATTATGGGTTGAGGAACCTGTTTGAACAACCAAAACTCAATGCCAGGAAAGCTAGGTGGATGGCTCTCCTTAGTAAGTTTGATTTTGAAATCAATCACATCAAAGGAAAGGAAAATAGGGTGGTTAATGCCCTTAGAAGAAGTGTGAAAACGATTCACCTGGCAGCGGTAAGCACCTATGAAATTGATATCAGGGAAAGGGTCAGAAATGCGTAAGAGACATATGCATTTTTCAAGACCGTGACATCATACCTAAAGCAAGAGCCCACAGGGATAAAGTATTAAGGCTATCAGATGCTTGATGACGGCCTGCTGACCTACAAAAACAGATTGTATATCTCAAGTTGTGACGTCTTGAAGAGGTTCATAATGGGTGAACTACACAAGAGACCATACACTGGTAACATAGGATATCAGAAAATGATCACGACCACTAGGAAACAATTCTATTGGCCCATACTGAAAAAGGACATAGTTGACTATATAGCTAAGTGCCTAGAATGCCAGCAAGTTAAGTCGGAACACCAGCACCCAACAGGGTTGTTACAGCCTCTACCAATTCCAAAATGGAAATGGTTTCTTCCATGGATTTCATCACCGAATTACCAAAATAGGCTAAGCAGAATGATGCCATCATGGTAATGGTGGACAAATTCAACAAGTCTGCTCACTTTGTTCCTATCAAGTCGACTTGCAAGGCAATAGATATTGCCAACATCTTCATGGCGGAGATATTCAGACTGCATGGCATGCCTAGAGAGAATGTATCCGACAGAGACACAAAATTCACTTCAAGCTTTTGGAAATCCTTGATGGTTGGTCTTGAGATTAAATTGTTGTTTAGCACAACCCATCACCCCCAAACTGATGGACAAACAGAAAGAATAAACCAAATCTTAGAAGATAGGTTAAGCATGCATGTAATGCATCATCCTAAGAGGTCGGAAGACTACCTTCAATTGGTATAATTTTTCTACAACAACGGTTATCAAGAGTCACTAAATATGATCCCTCTTGAAGCCCTCTATGGTAGACAGTGCAAGATTCCAATCAGCTGGAGTAATCTAGTGGATAGAATTACAATCGAACCGGACATGCTGAAAGAAATGGAACAACAAGTGATTCAGATAAAAAAAAATCTTTAAATTGCTCAGGATAGACAAAATAGCTACGCCGACAGAAAGAGAACTCCCAGAGAGTTCAAGACAGGAGACCATGTCTATATTAGAGTTAGGCTCAGTAAGAGTTCCTTGAGAATGAGAGCTTGTGCCAAGATGGCACCACGGTATTGTGGACTCTTTGAAGTCTTAGATAGAATGGGACCTATAGCCTATAGGCTAGCACTCCCTCCCACAGTAAAGGCACATAATGTTTTCCATGTTTCATTATTGAAGAAATATGTACATGATTCTAATCACATAATTGACTAGTATGTGATCCAGGTGGATCCGGAGGGAGAATTCCCGCCAGAACCTTAATGCATACTAGATAAGAAGGAACCCCCACTCAGGAATCGAACCATTGCACAGGTCAAGGTGCATTGGAAACACTTTGGCCCAGATGAGGCTACGTGGGAAATGGAGGATGCCATGAGACATGCATATCCATTTTTGTTCACTTCTATATATACAGAGCATGTTGACAGATAGAACATCAAGGACGATGTTCCTTTAAGGGGCAGGGAATTGTAACACCCTATTTCCCCCAGTTTGTAAATATAACTCTATTGGCCAAGAGACTATGGCAAACTCAATATGTGTGAATGTTTGATTTGATGGACCTTTGTATAAAAGGTCGATGAATGTAAATTATGTTATCTAATAGAAAATGGATAAGTGTTACATGACTGCTGAAAGGTGGGGTGTACTAAGAAATACCATGAATTCTATGAAAAGAGATGGTGAAGTGGACCAAGAATGGTTGCGTTAACCTTTGCCAAACAAATACCTTACTGGATTTAAATTGCTCAAGGCCAGAATAGTCCTCTAACCCAGAAATGAATTACAGTCAGGTTGGTAGGTGGGAAGACCTCCTCAAGAGTTAATGAGGGGATGGGGTAGAGCACCCATATGTAAGGCTTCCAGACCTAACCATGGACTGGGAATTCGAGCCACACACAACCTTGCTGAGACAAGCAAGAAAGGAAGGTGTGGTGGGCAGAAGAGGATGCGCGAAGAGTGCAAAGATGGGAAGTTAAGCTCTTGGGTTCAAGGAAGAACGAGGAGATAAGTGTTTTGGTCGTAGGAAATAGCTGAGAAGGTTATGATACAAGTTGATAAACGAGGCCAGTCCTCCTTGCTTGGTATCATGTAAACCATTGCCAAGATCTTGCGGGAGAAGGAGAGTAACCTTTGTCCCTATCTATTTTTGTGCTGGAAGAAGAGATTTAATCTAAAAGCATCGTGGTCTAGCTCGGGGCTGGCTAGTGGTAAATCCATTAGGACTGACTGAGCCTATGGTTGGGTGGAAACAGGCACCCCTTTCAGCAATCGCTTCACGTTATCTGGTTCTGATAAGTGCTTTCATACTCTATGTATTGAAATGGGGAATTAATGATTGTATGCATGTATTTACATATCTATAAATGATTTTGTATTGTAATGGTTAAGTTATGTGTATACGTTGGCTTCCTTGAGAACTTATGCTTCTTCTTTTCTCGTATCCTCCATCTTAACCCTCAAAGGAGTTTTCCCAAGGAGCTACCTCACAGTTCCGGAGTCAGAGCAAGCCTCTTGGCACTGCTACTGTCTCGGTAATCCCATTAATTTACCTCACCCTGTTTCAAAACTTAAAGTCTACAAGATGGGAAGGCATTTCCTTCAAACCGGTAGCCCGAGAGACCTTAAACTCACGCCCACAACCTTAACCAAAACCCGGCTAAGAGCAGATCTCATAGCCTGAGAGTCATCAGAAGGTCCATGTGACTTGGGTCTAGGAACCCTGTGCTAAGCCTGAAAGGAGCTAGCTCATGATGGTTTCGGAGTTTCGGGAGCTCGAAGCCCGAGGATGTCAAACTTCACGATAGTCAAAATTACCCAAACTCCCATAGTAACAAGAGTTGTAGATAAATCAAGAACATGACAGAGGAGATGAATGTGAGTGGTTCATCAGAAGGAAAATTGATCTCAGTCATCGGATCCACTTAAATATCCACTAGAGTTAACGGATCAAACACCAATCATTCGATTAAATCGATGGTTGGGAATCATTCCGGAGTGCAAAGGCGAAATTAACAGACGTGATAGTTCACGGCCCACAATCAACCAACTTTATTGATCTCATCGGGGTGGAGGATCAATGACCATGATTAAATAGAGTCGGGCGATCACTTTTCAGATTGTGGAGATTGAACTCTCTGATAAAGAGCGAGCACGTTGGGGTCCCGCAATCACTATGAAAAGTCGATCTATGAACAAATTGGTATTGGCTGGATCCCGACCGTGAGATCTAAGGGATGTTGAAAGACAATCAGACTGGAGCAACGAGGCACAGTGACGCCATCCATGGTGACGTGGATTTAAGATTGACGAGCCACGTGCCACCTAGATTCATGCGCATCACATACCCTAGAGCCCTTGGAATGTGCCATGTGTCATCCCAAGTGAGGGAACGTGTCGCCCCTGACTCATCTACATGTCAACCCCTGGTACGTGCCCACCTAGCCAACGTGGTTGGTGAAAGGACCCAAAGTGTCGAAGTGTCAGAGTAGATCCTATCCGTTGGCACAAGGAGGCATGTGGCAGTAGATTGTTAACTCCAAAGCAGAGCCACTCCAAAGGAAATGAAGTGTGGTGCTTCAAAAAATCCCCGATGCCCGAGGTAGTGGAGTAGATCTGAGTCGTTTGTTGGTAAGGACAGGTGTCGCCAACACCCGCACTCCGGAGCAAAAGTACTTCGGAAGAGTGGAAGAGTGGAGGGTCGAAAACTCCCGAAGGCCGAAGAGCCAAAGTTCATCGTGACCGTTGAATAGAGAAGGACGCATGTCAGAAAATCTGACACTCCGAAAGGATTTCACTACGGAGGTTTGCGTGTCTGAAGACTCAAGAACTGCCAAAGCTCGAAGTCCCGATGTGAATCAGGGCCGTCAAATTCTCTGAGGACACGTGGCATCGGATTGTGAACTTCGGAGATTTGCTACTCCGGAGGATTCACGCGAGGCTTGTCTTACCACATGTTCTCTTGGCATCTGGTCATAGCCCGCAGTCACATGCTAGTGTAGATGGAGGGAAGGGGATAGGCCTGGAATTCAAATCCGAAGGCCGAACGCTGAATGCCCCGTTAACTTGTGACTTAGTCGAGGACCAAGTCTGGTCGTTGGATTTGTTCGTGGATGGATTTTTGCCATAGAATTAAGAACACTGGAAGTTCTAGGATATCGAAGAACTCAGGGTGAAGCATATTAAGTCGGACCCACGTGGAAGCCTCGTGGCCTTGACCTATGCACACCCGAGAAACTTGGGAGAGGTATATCTACCAGCACTGAGCTTGGTTCTGAGCATGGAGACCGTGGTTGGAAAGTTCTGAACGAGCAGACTGGGATAGAGACCTCGAATGGAGGTCTTGATTTCTTAAGAAGAACGAAATTTCGACGCCCCACCATGGGTGTGTTACAAACTCCAAATCTCAACATTTCCTATAGAGAAATTCATATCACCTTCTAAAATGATATGGTCATTGTCCAACTGCTTTGATCTAAGGGTCTTCTCCCATAAGGAGATTTTTTAACATAAGGTCTATATAGATTAAGTATTGAAAATACCTACCCCAACTCCTTAGAGAATAATGACATGCCCAATATTGAGTCTAAATCCCAAGTGTTAGGTGCATATAAGAGCTCTAGTACTCCATAATGACAATAATCCACTAGATCTACTCCTCAAATAAGAAAAAAATAAAATCCCAACTAGAGAGGATCTTTTTTAAATTTGAACAAATCCTGTCACCCTCCCTCATAGTCTCCTCAATTAAAATTATGTTTGGTTTTTGAGTCTCCACAAGACTTTTGAGTACTTATTTTTTAGTGGGGTGACCCAACCCCCATATTTTAAGGACAATACAATCATTAGGAACCAAAACCTAAGAGCTAGTTTGCTTTGAGAACCCCCTCAATAGTTAATTGCTTTCCAGCTTGCATTTCCAAGTTTTCCTTCTCTTAGGTTAGTGATTGATTGGACCTTCTACCTTTGGTACCAATATTTTTACCTTTTGTATCATTCAAGGCCAAACCCCTTGCAATCCCCCCTTCCCTATCTATAAAAAATCCTTTTCTAGGTTTAAGAATATATTTTTTGGCTCCTTTAGAGCCAATTTCCACCTCTCTCAAAGACACTGATGTTGAATCCTCCAAACGATTTTTTGACTTGCGAGACAAACCCTTGTAATCCCCATTCCTTAACATGGAACTTAAGCTTTCAAGATTAGCAAAAGAAGACAAGATACTCCCCCTTCCCCAAAAACCCTGCATACCCCTCCACAACCCGAGGAACCATTAATACTCATTAATATTGATACAATTTTCTCTCCTATCCCATTCATTACATGTGCAAATTTGCTAAATGGAATGAGATAATTGATAGACATACCTTTTAATGATGGATCTAGATCCATGGATGACTTGGAGCCTTCCTCTCGAGATACCATCTTAATTACATTTTCATGAATTCACTAGGTGCAAACCTTCAACACTTCTTCCACGCCATTATAAGATAACTCATTCGACTCTTTCGGATTTTTCTTCATTTCACCAAATGGTAAGTCAATCATTGGAACATGATTCTTCACAATATTTTACATAGCCTCCATAGAAGACTTTTGAACTTCCCCCTTATCCCCAATGTCACCTTTCTTGAACCAAGAGTCGGGATGAAAATAAAGTACAATCCTTTACCACATGCCCATAAATGTGACATCTAACACATTTGAACAGAACTCCACTATAATCCAAACTTGGTGTGAAGATTTTAGAATCCTTATGTAGAATCATATTCAATGCCAATCCTTCTTGAATGTCAATGTCGACCATAATTTTTTCCATTGTCATCACACCCGAGTCAACAAAGCCCATATCAGCTACATAGAAAACTCCTAATTTATTCCCATTGGCTTTAGATGCATCGATGGAATAAAACTCAGTAGGAAGGCCAAGTAACTTCACCTAGATGGGCATAATGTTCAGCTTTTTTGTCCTTGCATTGAAGAATAGATTCCATCACTTCAAAAACAACATAGTTGTCCCCCACTTCTAGATTAAGTCTAGGATCTTCAATGCATCTTCCTTAGACTACAAAATAAATCCCATCCATTGTGGGTTAGAATGAAGAATTTGGGCACATATCCAACAACATGCTCCCATGATGCCTTCACATACTCCCCAAGATCCCCTTACCCCATTCACTCACCCCAAAAATTTCCCACCGCCACCATGGACGTTGTCCCTGCATCTTCATTCATCCCTATATCGTTGACTAAAACTAGTTTGACTAGAGCCCCTACAAGTTTAATGCACTTTTTTCATTTTATGGACTTCCTATCTCTCGTCCCTGCAACAAAATCCCCACCAACCCTACCTTTGATACCTTTGGGGTTGCTACTGCATGGGATAACTCTCATAGCTATGGTCACTAGAATACCACTTGGAAAAAAGGAGAAGTCCCCCCCTTCTCTCACCGAAACAAGATCACCAATAACAACCTCTTGTTGACCATAATTCCTAGGGTCACTACCACCAATGATGTAAATTGAGATTGGTTTTGCAAGCACGTAGCACCAACTAAAGGAATATTCACCCCCCCCCTCAGGGATTATATAGACTTGATAATGTAGTCTCATATGACTGGATCACTAGACCACCATCATGAAGCCCCCATCCACTCGCATAATTCACTCCAACCAGATAAATGAACCCCCCAAAAGATGAAATGCAAGGATGTGAACAATAGATATTACTTACTCGATCTGACGCTAGTGGCACAAATGAACCGATTGACCCATTGAAAGGAGCCTTTAAGATCTGTTGATAGCCCACCTACCCCACTAGTTCCATCAAAATATTACTCGTTAGAAATGCCACCTCCTTATAAGGCCTAACACATGCATATATGTACCACCTCCTACCATTAGTCCCTATCCATGTATGTGGAGAGGCCCAAAGTTAGAGGGGCCTGTGACATGGTGCCCAAAGTATTGTTGAAACTATTCCCATGTAATGTGGCCATTTGATCACCTTTGATCGGTTTAGAAGTCCAAATATCGATGCCCTTGAATGAATTTGGTGAGAAATCTACCTTTTCCAATTCCATCTTCCACCTTAATGCTTAAACCCTAACCCTCAAAGTCTAACAAAAAAATCACTTGAGACCCTTCCTCATCATAAGCTTTCTTAATCCTTATTTGTTACTTTGCAAGTGACCCTTTATTATTGGTCTTCTATTCTTCACTATTGTCCTTCTTCTTCACTATTGTCCTTCTTCTTGCTTTCCTAACATCTTTGACTTTTTGAACTTCTTTTCTTAATTTAATTTGATCTTATAAAACATAGTATTTATTTATAACTATCCAAACCTTTTAAATGGATAACTTTTCTTCAAAAATTTAGTCTAAAAATTGCAAGATGCTTAGTAAAATTATTTCATTTATAACATATGATTTTTCCCGATATATTTTCTTTTTCAATTCAAAATAATATCATTGAAATAAAGTCTTTGTCATATTAATATAACCAAAAGATAGAACGTTTAATGTAAAAGTACCAAATGTTTCACAAAATCATTTCATTTATAACAAGTGCCACTGCAGTGGCAATGTCCCTGCCGAAAAGTTAGTTTTTGCCTATAGATATGCATTATAATATAAAAACAACTTTGATGTGTATTCCAACGCTTTTCTATGTTCCCAAAATTTGGTGTTGCAACGCTTTTCTATGTTCCCAAAAGTTGGTGTTGCAAAATTTGGTGTTGCAACGCTTTTCTATGTTCCCAAAAGTTGGTGTTGCAAGTGAAGTAGTGAGGCAACAAAATTGGCAGAAAACATCAGTTCATTGCAGAAGAGTCAAATTATAGCAGTACCTTGATGCAACAAATTGAATTGACACTAAGATCGTGAATATAAGACAAAACCAAGAGCATCATT
This sequence comes from Picea mariana, assembly GCA_032191745.1. NCBI lineage: Eukaryota > Viridiplantae > Streptophyta > Pinopsida > Pinales > Pinaceae > Picea > Picea mariana. The sequence goes on from JASDQU010262469.1 coordinate 13,124, forward strand.
GTGCTTGATCACTTACTTGAAGTTTTCCAACACAAGGTTACATTCGCAAATAATTGTTGAAATCTTCTTGATCCATGGTTTTTTAGGGTTCCATCTCGATCATGCTAAACATATTCTTGTTTGGAATTCAAACGAAATTGAAATCTGCTATATTTGGAAGGCATCAGGCAGGTATCGCAGAGGCATTCGTTTTGCTATTATTGTCAGTTATCCTATGAAATGGGTTGTTAATAAACATAGGTGTGCCAGATTTAGTTGCCTTTATCTATTTTTTTCCCATTATGCAACCCTAGGGTAGAGAGGGACGACTTTTGGGAGGGTGGTTTGCTCCATGTTGAAATTTGAAATTAGCAAGCAAGAGGATGAATAATCATAAGAAAAAACAAATTAATCTCAGCATGTGAAGGATCACAGTGCCATAGGTGTCCATCAGAAAGTTAATTATGTGATGCACGTTAATTATTAAAAAAAGATTCTTATATTATCAACATTGTGATAACATCATAAGCAACCATCACACTAGTGATCAAAAGTCTGTGTACATTCTTAGAAGTAATCTGAAACCCTAAATTGAGTTGAATCAATTTGTTGATATATGCATATGAAACTACAAAAACATAGGGACTACAATGCACATACTATATGCATATGCAACTACAAAAACAAAGGGACTACAATGCACATACTTGAAAATCCTCTCCAAATACTTCTCAATATTGATCTCTGGAATTTGAATGCCATGAAAAACCCCCAACCTTGGAGGTGATAAGAAGTGACTTGTACATGTTGATTGCCTCTCATTCCAGAACTGCGGTAAATTAAATACAAAACCCATAGAAATCTAAAACAAACTGTAGGAAATCAAGTGCAAAATTTTCAGAAACGAGGAACATAATATGTCCCAAATCTAAGATGAATGGTGCAGAAGGTCACTTGTGAAAGATGCAGATAAATAAAATGATTTGTCCCCAAGAAATCGGCCAAAACCCAGAGTAGAAATAATGGGTCTAATTTGCCCCGAAAGAAAGCTTAACCCAAGCTCATGTATAAAGATGCAGAAATGATGAACCAGAGTTGCTCCAGAACTAAGACAAAACCTAAACTTATTTGAAAAAACTGCAGAAACGACGATCTTCATAGCAAGTGCTTCTGAACATTCTAGCACTAAGAAAACATTCTTGCACCAACATAATGGTTGTTTCATCTACGAAAAGAAGGTTAATTGGCGTGGAAGGGATCTTGCTCAGAACAATAAAACAAACATAGGCCTATGCCATTAAAGCCCTACCTGCCTACTTGCATTGTTTCTGGCAAAACCCACACCGATTTCTAATGGAAGCGCACCACCGACCTTAGGCACTATCTATGCCATTCAAAGAGATCAGGTCGAAAAAATCCCAAAGACAAGGTCTACCATACAAACCTTGAGGGGGGCCATTGGGTTGAATGTTGATGACGCGTCATGAAAGAGAACCGCATTTCTTCCCGCCCAAGGAT
>JASDQU010262471.1:0-15548 GCA_032191745.1 Picea mariana
GATGAGTCAAGATGGGAGATGTAGGGTATCAAGTGGTCTTTTATGGAATCCACTATGATACTCATGGCATTGATGTCAACATATTTGAACTTCTCCATAGCTGCAACATTCTGCGGTTCCTTCTCTTCTCCTTCTTTAAACTCCGGCTTCACGATCTTTCCTTTCACAATATCCAACACTTTATTCTTAGCAAGGGTGAGGTCAATCCTTGTCTTCCATGCTTTGAAGTTAGAGGCTCCATCTAGCTTGTTCTCAGACTTCATAGAGTTTTTCATGGCTTTCTTGACTTAGTCAACCCCTATATTTGACCAGAAATCCAAACTTCACGTCTTGGCCTTCTGAGAGTGCCAGGAGATGCACTGGGCTAGGGTGCACTGATCTATCCAGAGATTAGGTCAATATCATCACTTAAGGTGCCTTGACAAGAGGTTTAGGGTTTTTTCAACTGCTTCTGCTAGTAATCCTAGATGGAGTGTCTTGGAAGCTACTTCTGCTAGTAACCCTAGCGATAGTTCCTTAAAGAGATTAATATCTAGCGGCTATGTTTCCTTCCAACATTTTAGGCTGACTGAAGGGGTGTGGGCCCATAACCTGTTAGAATATAGAAGATAGTGTGCTCATTTTACCACTGACGATACCCTCGTCACCCAACCATAGGCCGAAGCCTCCCTCCGAGCACCTTAACCTTGACTGAGAATTCCTCCGGAAGCAAACCCTAGGCTAGATAGCCAAACAAAGGGTAGCACACCTTTCCCCAAGGATAGTGCATCACAAAAATCTGATCAAATAGTCCAAACCCTCGCCAATAGATAGTCCAAGCCAACACTGAAACTGCTAGCTGCAACAACTACACCTGCAACTCTTCTCCACACGTGCACACCAAACTGGGAAATACAGTGTGCACCACTTGTTGTCTGCAATTCTGAGATGTCACAAATGAGAACTGGCACCCTATATTTATAGTGGTTTTGCCAGTTTTGTTGGGGCCGACTTCTCCTTCTGGATAAGTGTTTGTTCAGTATATTATTATTATTTCTGGCCGACTTCTTCTCTTGGAGGCTAATAAACTAATATAAATTATCTTCTTGAGCCGACAAGGCTTCTAGGATTATTATCCAACTCATTAGGGTTTCTCTTGCTTCGCAGAGTCTTCTATTCTCATCAGGTTCACACGTGGAGGTAAATACCTCCCGCAGCTACCATAATATTAACGGGTGCCATGTGGCAGGCCCACTGGCTGCCACATGGTATGTCCATATAGGTTGTAAAACTGAAAAAGTGACATCATGCTAACGTTAGTATGGTGACATGTCAACATGACAGGTAGCCACATGTCACCCAAAAATGACATTTTTGGGGATCCAATTGGACCAATAAAAAAGAACTACGTGTCATCTGTACGATGACATGGAAAGTACAGTCAGTAGCTTAACGTGGACCAATGGGTGAGCTTCAAGTGGTATATCTATATAGGCAGATGGAAAATGATGTGGTGTTGATGCAGGCAACATGTGGACCAACCATAGAGTGCCATGTGGCACTATCTGATTGGCCAATAATGGTTAAAGAGCATAAAGGTTCTTGAGTCGAATGGGAATCAAACCAATGACCTTTGGAGGAATATTCCAAAGTCTTAACCATAATCTTCTACCAATGTGCCACAAGTTGTGTTTGTTATAACAAACATAGAATATTATATTGAAGTTTAAACAAATGCGACTGAGAATCATGGGAGTCGGGTGGGGTTCGACCCCTCGACCTATCCCTATATAAACCAAGGCCAGACCATTGTACAACAACATGGAAATCCAAGCCAAAGAGAGGCCCTACATATAATTTTGTGTATATTTGTCTCAATTTGTGTGCAAGAGGCATTCTTAGTTTTGAATTGCCTCATTTTGTGTGCTATTGAGTTCTTTGAGAGAAGTATAAAGTGTTTATACTCATTTTCCCCATAATTTCGAGAGGAATTTGATGGTGATGTTGGTTTTGTGTAAAAGTGCTATGTATGAAATTATTAGTCCAGTTTGTCATGTATGAGACTCATAGTCTTGTTATGCATGCAAAAGGGGGTCTTTGGGCACCTGTTCAGAACATAGTCGAGTTTATACTAGTCCTGCTTAGAATTTCATGAGGACTTTAGTGATGAACTATGTTTCTGGGTTGGAGTAACACAATTTAAGGGTGTCTTCAAATTTTCCATTGTAATTCATCATTGTATCAAGCATTTGAGCATGAATAGAGTGGTCTCACTGTTTGGGACTCCGTTATCAAATTGTGTAATGAGCTTTGTTATTTGTTGTCTCTATTTCTCTTTATTTTGGCACTCATTATTTCCACAAATTATATTTATCAATTAATGAAGTTAATGGATATGTAAACGTTTTCACATGATATTTTGCAAACAGTCAAGTCGATCTTCATTTTCAAAATTTGGTTAGATGTTTAGTGTCTTCTTATGAACTAATTAACATCTAAGTATTTTTGGGATGAATTAATATCATAATTTTGTTGATATTTCGGATCAAGTTGGTATCAAAACTCATTTAATATTTTCATATCATGTGGTATTAGAGCTGGTTTGACATGGATTCACAAGTGAATGCTTACAAGGTCCAAACTCAAGCTTGGTGAAGGATCGTTGAAGAGTACATTCTTAAGATTGGTTCAAGGCGTGCATTTTGAAAGCAAGAAATGGCTTCAAAAAAATATAGGGATTCTTCTAATCCAAATCCTTTCACTAATGAAGAGGTATTCTTTTCTGTGTTCATGGTAGTGAAGGCCACGGTGGAAGAAATGCACGAGGATTGAAAGAAGGCCAAGGGAACTAGTGGTAAAGGAAAAGGAAATCCACATAACTTCGAGAAGCAGTCGAGAAAGACACATAACTTCGAGTAGCAGTCGAAGGGAAAATAAGAAGAGAAGCCTACATGTTCTCATTGTAACAAGAAAGGACACAAAGAGGCAACGTGTTGGAAGTTGCATCCAGAGAGGTTACCAAAGAAGTTCAAGGAAAAGGGTAAATAGAAGTCCACAACCATAGTTCAAAATATTGGATCAGATTCTAAAGTTATAACTATGGGTGTTAAAGGTATATTTTTTGTTTCTAGTTCTAGTTCACATACTTCTTCTTCAAAGGATAATGTAATCCCTGATGGAAGGCAAAGAAAATAATTTTTTCCTTTACGAGTTATCTCAAAGCATAATAAGATTGATACAATTGTTGATAGTGGATCACAAGTAAATCTTATTTTAGAGAAAGTTATTCAGAATTTGGGATTGGAAACTAGGCCTCATTCGAGACCATATCCTTTGGGTTGGATTTGTGATAATTCTCAGGTACAAGTGACTAAGAAATGTAATTTGCGGTTTGTGATCACATATATTTTCATTGATGAGGTAGAGTTAGATGTTGTTCCACTTGAAATTTGCAAGATGGTTTTGGGAAGTCCATATTTGTATGATAGGAAGGTCATTTTCTACTTGGAACAAAAGATGTATTATTTTTTCAAGGATGGGATTGAGTTCATTGTGAGAGCTCACCAGATGAAGACGAATTTGACATTTGTCACTACATGGCACATGCTAGTTAATGCTAGTATCCAGGATCCAGATTTACATCCTACGGTTGAAAGAATAACATGCCTTTGGTTGATGTTGTTCCTATTAAGAAGGTAAAATATGTTGGTTCATTCTCTTTCACATCTGTATATTTAGTTTGTTCGTTCAATTTATTTCTAATCAATGGAGTATGGTTAGCTACTGCAACAATGAATGGTGAAGTTTGTGAATTTAAGGGGATGGTTAACGTGGTCAACAATGTGGTTTCAATCTTCATTATTATTATGGTGAGTTAGGTGCTTATTATCCAAGCAGGAAGGATATATGATACTGGACAAGTGAGGAGGGAACATCCTAACTTCATTTCTGAATAATCCATACTTTTGGAGGTCCAAAAGTTCTTCAGTGGGGAGGTGTGATATAGGAGGATCCAAAACACTCAAAAGTGATCCAAGAAGATCCAAAATGATAAAAAAATGATAATATCAAATGCTATTGAAAATGAATTCATTATGTAGAGCTCGATGATAGCTTTCCAATGGTGTAAACATCATCTCAAATAGACTTTGTATGAAAACGTTATGGCCTTAGAAAGTTTGGAAAAAATAGGGAAAAAATCAAAGCAAGGGTGCCACGTAGCAAGCCCATAGGCTGCCACGTGGCTTGTCCATATAGGTCATACAACTGACAAAGTGAATTCATGGTGATGCCATCATGGTGACATGGCGACACGACAAGTTGCCACGTGTCTCTCGAAAATGGAATTTTTGGGGGTCTAGTTGAACCAATAAAAATGTGCCACATGTCATCTGTATGATGACGTGGTAAGTACAGTCAGTAGGGTGACGTGGACCAATGGGAGAGAGGCAAGTGGTAGATCCATATAGGTAGGTGACAGATGATGTGGTGCTGACATAGGAAACAAGTGGACAAACTAGAGAGTGCCATGTGGCAATCTCTGATTGGCCAATAATGGCTAAAGAGCATAAAGGTTGTTGGGTCAAATGGGAATTGAACCCATGACCTATGGAGGAATATTCCAATATTCCAAAATATTAACAATAAACTTCTACCAATGTGCCACAAGTTGTGTTTGTTATAACAAACACATAATATTATATTTAAGTTTAAACAAATGCAGCTGGGAATCATGGGAGTCGGGTGGGGTTCGACCCCCCGACCTATCCCTATATAAACCAATGCTTAGAACACTATATGAAAGCATGGAAATGCATGCCAAAGAGAGGCCCTGCATAGAATTTCGTGCATATTTGTCTCAATTTATGTGCAAGAGGTGCTCTTAGTTTTGATTTTCATCGTTTTGCGTTCTAGTGAGTTCTTTGAGAGAAGTAGTTTATACTTATTTTTCTCATAATTTTGAGAGGAATCTGAAGGCGATATCGTTTCTATGTAAAAGTGATATGTATTAAATTTTTAGTCTAGTTTTTCATGTATTAGATTCATAGTCTCGTTATGTGTGCAAAATGAGGTCTTTGGGAACCTATTCAGAACATAGTCAAGTTTATACTCGTTCTTCTCTGAATTTTGTGAGGAATTCAGTGGTGACCTCTATTTCTGGGTTGGAGTAATATATTTTAAGGGTTTCTTCAAATTGGCCATTGTAAGTCATCATTGTATCAAGCATTTGAGCATTAATAGAGCAGTCTCATTGTTTGGGACTCCGTTATCAAACTATGTAATGAGATTTGTTATTTGTTGTTTATGTTTCTCTCTATTTTGGAGCTCATTATTTCCACAAATTATATTTATTAGTTAATGAATTTTATGGATAAGTAAACATTTTCACATGATCTTTTGCAAATAGTCAAGTCGATCTTCATTTTTCGAATTTGGTTAGATGTTTAGTGTCATCTTATGAACTAATTATCATCTAAGGATTTTTGGGCTTAATTGGTATTAGAGTTTTGTTGATATTTTAGATCAAGTTGGTATCATAACTCATTTGATATTTTCATATCACTTACAAATTGGAGTTTCCTCCATCTTCATGTGTACATACAGTCTTCAATGTTTATTTCTTAAAGAAGGTCATCGAAAACAATATCCTAGTCTAAACTATCTTACCAGAGATTAATGAAGAAGGGAAAATCATAAAAGAGCCAGAAACAATCCTTGAAACAAGGATCAAGGAGATGAGAAATCGAGCAATTACATAGTACCTTGTCAAATGGAAGAACCTACCAGTGGAAGAGGCGACATGTAAAGATGCATCCTTCTTGCATAAGCACTCATGGTTAGTCTAGTGTTGATGACAAATTTTTTTTGAAGGAGAGGGGCGTATTAAGCCCTAGACAAAGCCCCATGCTATGTATAAAACCCCTTATTAATTCCTACATATTGAATTATTACATTTCTAGTGTTATATGTGTAGGTCGATTAGAACCCTTCATTGCACCCTTTCATCATAATTGTACCCTTTGTCTCTTACATATATATATTTTTGGAAGCACGCCGAATCAGAAAGAAAGGCTATTTTGGTAAGAAAGCCATGCAAGAGGAAAGCGATAGCTGGAATAAAAAGCAACACACGCGCATGCATGGAAGACCTAACGACGCTAGGGTTAGGGTTTTTGTAATACATTGTAATGGATAATGAGCCAAACATGTATATATATATATAGAGAGAGAGAGATACCTAGGAGGGTTGAAGGAGAGGGAGAAGAGAGTTGAAAGCTTTAGAATAAGGAGTGTTACTCGCATAAGGAGGAGTAACTAGTCCGTAACCCGACTATAATTTGATACCTTTTTGTAAGCTATTGAGCTGAGGGAGAGCAAGTAACTAGACCTTGAGGGTTAGATCGTAGGCTGAGGATCCTGGTGCGACCTAGTCAGCCTTGTAAAGGTCGAGGAGTCTGTTTTGTTAATGTATGAACAGAGTTGTAGTGCATGTGATTCTATAGATGACATAACCATAATTAAAGAGCTTAGGAGCCAGATCTTTGTGGACGTAGCCCAGGAGGGGGTGAACCACGGTAAAACCTGTGTTATGTGATTGAATGGTTGTATCTCTTTTACTATATATGAGTAGATGTTAGAATGATGTATGAATGAATGAATGGATATAATTACATTACATGCATGAATGAGAATGACAAGTATCTTGCTTTAATCATTAGATAGAATTCACAACTTGCACTTCACAGATCCCCATTCAATCTTGGACTGCAAGCACTTGAGTATTGTAGTCACCCATTAAGAATATCTTGGGTGAGACTATGTAGTGCACTCCGGGTACTGCATTGCCTTCTGGTTTACCAGGAGGGTCGATAGTTTTAGAGGATTTGTTGGAACCCCAATAGACTTGAACCTGGGTCAATCATGTTAAAGGTGTAAGTCAAATAAGAAACCAAAAAATGGTTCCATTTCCAGTTGGAACAACATTATAGGATTGAGTGGATGATATCTGTTGAAGATTTGTTAAAAGAATGTAACATCTGCAGAAGGCGTGTCAAATGAATACTGAATCGGACAATAAGAACGTGAGAGAATGCACCGCTAGAAGGGGATGTTGAGACCCCGGAATCCCACAAAAGCAGAGATTGAAAGCTGGCTGAAGACAAAGGAGTTAGAGTTTGTGCAACAAGATAACATAAACCCTAAAGTAACACCACACAAATATCTTGAGAAGTATGTGTTTACTGATCTGCATGAAGTATTTTTCTGTGATTTTCCACACTTATTGCAGGAGTGAATATTGAGGTTGAAGGAAAACCATGCAAAAAACTGGATCCGACAGTTAGAGTGGACAACAGTTCAGATTGCGTAGTTACAACAGGTGAATAAAAAATTCACCCATGTAGTAGATTTTTGGCTCGACAGTATTGTAGCAGGATTTATAACAGAATTTGCAGTAGATACCGTGAAGTCGTACAATGCAGTAGAGAAAGAGTTTCTACGCGGTCCTCGAGGAAGGTACATTAGATCATTGTATACTTCTATTAATATATTTCTCTATAACAAAGGTGTAATGACAATGGATTCAGACAACTAAACTTCCCTATGTGCATGGGGGAAGGGGGGAAGCACTGACAGAAAAGGGAGAAATGGATAAAGGAAAGAAAGAGGAATCCTTGGACCCAATCATGATGGACGATGTCCAGATCAAGTGGATCATGGCGACAGATGGAAAGACATGAAGTGGAGTACCCTACCAATACAAAATGAACACAAAGAAGAGAGTCATACCCGCGAGGGGAGGCTTGGCAAGTGATGAAGAGGAGGTAGAGGATCTCTGGGCTGTGGAGAAGATTGAGGAAATCATACACAAAATATATGAGATGAAGACGAGAGGTCCAAGAGCGGGATGAGAAGGCAACAATCCTATCCATATTAATTTCATTGTGGAACCCATAAACCCATGTGCGACCAACACACCAAAAAGAATACCACCATTTAGACAGCTGAATTTCGGGAGAAGAAAAACAGAAGGAAGTACATCCACACAAGGAAAAACAATTGGGGGAGCCAGTTCAGGAAGCATTAGTCAAGTATCTACACCACGTGGAGGTAGTAGTTCAACATTCATGATGGAAGAACACGATTCCACCATCAGGTTACCAGAATTCAAAGGAGAAGCGTTGGAGGACCCAAAGAAGCACCTGTTTATCTGTGAAAAGATCTGGGAAGAAAAACAGATAACGGACGAGGACACTAAAATGACACAGATAGCGATCACACTAAGGGATCATGCACTGGATTGGCATATGAGTTTAGCCACAAAAAATCCACCAGGGACAACCATAACGATTGTGAATATCAAGAAGTTGCTGATAATTGAGTTTTAGAAGCTAAGTTCAGAGGACCAATACATGAACAGGATGATAGAAATCCGATAGAAATCCGATAGAAACCAGGAGAATCTGTATGGGACATTGACTAGAGATTCAAGTGACTGAAAGGAAATTAGAAATATCTCATGACATATATGCAACATAGGCACTTGTTCATCAATTCACTATTACCACACTTAAAATATCCACTGTGACAACATAAGTTTCAGACACAGGCAAAGGCTCTGCAGGCAGCCCTGCAAATGGAAGAAAACCAATATCAGAAGACAGATCCAGCCATCGAAGAGATGAATGAGGATCTGAAGAAATTGACGTTCCAGCTAAACCAGAACAAAAGTAAGGACAAAAGAGAATTCGTTTGGTGTACCACATGTAGGAAAGAAGGACACCATAAGAACGAATGTCCAACATTCACACAATACATGGCAACATAATTTCCAAGTCTGTTACCAACATGAGGACTATGGTGCGAAATATGTAAGAAACAAGGCCATGATCCATAACACTTCCCAATGATGTAGAAGTAATAGACAGTCCCAAAGAGATCGTATTGCAACTTTTGCAAGTCAGTAGGCCATGATGATAAAGACTGTAGAACCATGGATTTGATGAGAGAAAGGACATCAAATGCATATAGGGTGCATGCAGAAATGATGACCGGGCAAGCCACACCTCAGTTTAACCAAGTACCAACCCCATACAACACTGCGCAACAATAGTGTAATACTGCACCACAACCATATAACACAACACAACCCCACTAAAATACCGCACAGTATAACCATGCACCTCAGTATAATGCGCTGTGAGGGGATCGAGCTGGCTACAGAGGTGGAGGAAGAGTTAGAGGAGGCTTTGGAAGAGGTAGAGGATCAATGGTATGCCACAACTATCAATAACCAGGACACTATGCAAGAGAATTTCCACTTCTACCAGCAACATGTATGTATTTTTGCGCATAAGATCATGACACAGAAGAATGTCTTACATTATTAGGGAAGATCCAAGAAAAGAGGAATCAAAACAACTAGAATGTTTAATGAATTTCAACAAAAGCGAGGGATGAAGGAAGAAACATCAACATAGTTATGCGCAGAGGAGCTAAAACAGAGAATGACGCAGTACAACAAGAGCCAATACAACATCAATGGGTGAAGAGGAATGTCGAACCAAGGAAGCAGTTTGACCCGTAGAATGAGAAGGAAACATTTAAGAAATCCAGACAATAATTTCTTAAGCTTGACACCGCGTCGACCTCAACCACCCATCATAGTAAGGAAGTACCAGAGTACGAGATGCTTCTGTCGTTGGATCATACCAAATAAATGCAGCCCCTGGTACAAGTAAGTACAATCAAAGGACTTTTACAATCATGTGTAAAATTACTAAATGATCCATCCTCTGTCAAAATATTACAAAATATATTAGAAAGATATAGCATAGAGACAGAAGGAAAGCCAGAACAAAAAACAATCAATCACTTACAAACAAGGAGAAGGACAAGTAGGGAGTTCAGGATGAACACAAACATTGCAGATTTCAACATGGGAGATATCATATTGGATCTAGGATCTGAAGTCAATGTATTACATAATAAGACATGGCAATGTATGGGAGAGCCCAAATTAGGATATTCACCAGTTCAGCTGAAACTAGCAAACCAACGTAGAGTTCTGCCAATAGGGAGGCTGAAAGGAGTAACAATAGATCTGTATGGAGTGTGCACTAAAGCCAACTTTGAAGTAATAGAGATAGTGGATGTCACAACACCTTACCCATCATTGCTCAGCTTGGATTGGGCGTTCAATAACCAGGCCATAATCAACTTAAAGACATGAAAAATGACCTTTGAGTCAGGAGAATATAGGGTCATTGCACCATTAGACCCATTAGAAGGGGAAAGGTTCGTAGATCCTACTTTCTTGGACTTGAAAGAAATTAGCCAGTTGTACAAAACAACTGCGTGAGATGAGGATTACGTAAACCCAACTGTAGATGGGATACTTAGTTGGTGGAGCATCACCTCATGTGTGTTAGATTCAGATACAGGTTTAGAGAACTGGAAATAGAGGCTACATGAAGTTTCCACAAGAAGATGCACAAGAATAGACCACATAGTAAGATGGGTAGGTATGGAGATAAGGGAACCACCAGGCTTCCATGGGGTAAACGATATAGAAGCATTCTTAGCATGTTACGAAGATGAAGTGGTAGAAAATAAGAGACTCTTAGCACTAGATATAACACTCAAGGCCACACCTGGAAGATGGTGGAGCGCACATAAAGAAAAAATCAAGGACTGGTACCAATGTAAGCAGTTACTGCACATCAGGTTTGGCATAGAACAAAGAAGAAACCAACAACACAAATATGATGGACAGGGGGCACCAACATAACACTTGGAGAAGTGCAGAGCACTGTGGAAAATGACACCCCCAGAATAATGGCCTCATCATTTTGTCCACACATTAGAGGGCATCCCAACAAACTGGCATACGGTCTAGGAACTGCGTAGAGGAACTATGAGCTGGAAAATAATACAACAAACTTTACAGTCACTTTCTCATTTGAGCATGAGAACCCCAACATAGATGCAACACTTAAGAAAATAAGAGGGGTGATATTCATTAAGGAACCATAAGTCGAACTCGTAATAGAAGAACAACAAGGGAACAAACAGATAGTGAAAGAACTGTTGTCATGCTACCATGTGTAGGAAGAAGTAACAGAGGAAGACAACCCGCGCAATATTTAGATTGAGGAAGTTGAAGGCAAAAGAGAAGTGGAAGGTCCAACTATAGAATAAGAAGTAATTGTTGCACTGATCAAGGTGAAGAAAGTCAACATTGGGACAGTTGAGAATCCCAAAATGGCCAGCATTGGAGACTACTGGGATGAGAAAACAGTGGAAATCATAACAGAGTTACTGCGCGAGTACAACGACCTGTTCCCCACAACGACCACAAAAATGAAGGGAATAGTAGGAGAGCTAGGTGAAATGAAGATACCACTCAGAGCTGAGGCAAGACCGATCAGACAACGACCATACAGACTAAACCCTATATATAAGCAAAAAGTCAAAGTTGAGATCGATAGGATGCTAGAAGCAGGAATCATAGAACCCGTGGAAGAATCATAATGAATAAGCTCGACAACAGTTCAAGAGAAAAAACAAGGTGGGATAAGAATATGCATCGACTTGAGGAAGTTGAATGATGCGTGCCTACATGATCCATTCCCTACACCATTCACGGATGAGGTGTTGGAGAACGTAGGAGGACAGGAATCTTATTCATTCACCGACGAATTTTCAGGATACCATCAAATAAATATAGCACCAGAAGACAGATATAAGACCACTTTTTCTATAGAATGGGGATCCTACCAGTACATAGTCATGCCTTTTGGACTGAAAAATGCACCAACAATTTTCTCCAGAGTAGTCATTATTTCCTTCAAAGAATTCATCCACTAGTTTCTAGAGGTATACTTGGATGATTGGACAGTGTATAGTCTATTGAAATACCATGTAGAGGTCTTGCGACTGATGTTAGAAAGATGCAGGCAGTGCCAGATATCGTTAAACATCAAGAAGTGCATCTTCAGAACACATTTTTGGATACTATTGGGCCATATAGTATACAAGAAAGGTTTACTAGTAGATCCTGCTAAGATCACAATAATCGTTAACTTGCCACCACCAAAAATAGTCCATCAACTAAGAGCGACATTGGGACACACATGATATTACAAATTTTTTATAAAAGGGTATGCAAAGATCACCACGCCAATGGAGAAACTGCTAAGGAAAGATACAAATTTCCAGTAGAATGAGGATTGTCAACATGGTTTGGATACGTTGAAATAAAAGATGGTAACCGTACCAATACTAGTATTCCTAGATTGGGAGAAGACATTCCATGTACATGTAGATGCATCAACCATAGAACTTGGAGCTATTCTGGCGCAACCAAGAGCATGCAAATTGGATCATCCTATAACATTTTCTAGAATAAAACTGTCGGAATCAGAGAAAAACTACAACAATACATAGAGGGAAGGCCTATCTATGGTCTACGCACTTCAAAAGTTCAAACATTTCATACTGGGGAAACATTTCAAGATGTTCACAGATCATTCAATGCTCAAATACCTAGTTAACAAGCTAGTGTTTGGGGGGGGGAGAATTTGCAGATGGCTACTGTTGTTTCAAGAATTTGATTTTGAAGTAATAGTCAAACTAGGGAAGCTGAATGCAGGACCTGATCACCTGTCAAGGGTCACGAATGGGGAGGAACCTACCAATTTAGAGGACAACTTTCCATATGCACAGTTATTTTCAGTCCAGATTGCCGATGAATACTTCATAGACATCATCCAGTACTTGAGTACATGGACTCTTCCATAGGAATATAACACCATGCAGAAGAAAAACCTAGTATTCTGGGCTGTAGACTATCAACTAATTGCAAGACACTTATACAAAATGGGTGCATATAGCATATTGAGAATATGTGTGCTAGAACATGAAATACCAAGGATTTTAGTAGAAGCCCATGAGGGAATAGTAGGAGGACATTACGCAGGAAAAAATACCGTGCATAAGGTATTGCACATAGGACTATGGTGGCCAACCATTCAAAGAGACTAAAAATAGTACTGCCAGAAATGTGATGTATGTCAAAGGGTTGGTAAACCGAATAGAAGGGACGAGATACCCCTGTGACCATAGGTAACTTTGTAGGCATTTGAAAAATGGGCAATAGATTTTGTGGGACCCGTTAACCCACCAACAAAGAGGACAAGAGCGAGGTACATCATCATTGAGACATAATACCCGAAAAGATGGGCAGAAGCAACACTAGTCAAAGATTGCAACGCAAAGACAACATCACACTTCCTGTTTGAGCAAGTGATCACTAGATTTGGTTGCCCGAGGATTTTGATGAGTGACCAAGGCACTCACTTTATTAACAGTACTATTAAAGCTATGCCTGAGGAATTTGAAGTTCATCATCAAAATAATACACCATATCATCCACAAGAAAATGGAACAATAGAATCCTTTAACAAAATCCTTGAAAATGCACTGACAAAGATCTATAATTTCAATAGGGATGATTGTGACCTAAAGATACCAGTAGTATTGTGGTCATACAGGACCACATGCAAGAGGTTGACAGGACAAACACCATTTAAATTGGTATATGGAAAAGAAGCAATGGTGCCATTACAAGTTTTGGTACCCATTTTGTGTGTATCAACGATTACGAACATGACAAAATGAGGCACAGTACAAAACAGGTTGAATCAACTGATGATCATGGAGGAAGATAGGATCCTAGCAGGGTTCCACCAAGAAGTTCAAAAAGAAAGGGACAAATCTTGGCATGACAGACATATCAAGAGGAAAACTTTCAAGGAAGGAGACTTAGTGTTGATGTATGACAGTAAATCCCTTAAACACCTAGGAAAACTCATAATGCACTGGTTAGGACCATACGAAGTAAAAACTGTCACAGATGGGGGAGTTGTACAGTTGAAGAAATTAGGAGACACAAAACTCAGAGGGATGATCAATGGGAGCCGAATGAAGATGTACAAGGAAATTCGACCACCTGCAACTTGAAATTCACCGTGCAGTAAAAAAAAACAAAAAAAACAGAGGCATCACACCATACCGGACATCAAAGGATAACAACAGAGGTACAATGAATTGATAGAATGAGCACACACACTACACAATTCTTTCTCAACGATGACAAGGCCAATGGTCAGTACAGAGCATAAATAGTGGGAAAGGAAGATATGGAAAAATAAGCGCCAATTGATGACAACTATCGAAATTGAATGCTAGAAACGACTGACGGGACGCCGCATTAATCGTGCCAACTGACGACGAAAATGGAAATCAATGGAAATTACATGGGAACCGACAGTTCAATTAAAGTACAATCGCGTTAACGTCTCCAACAATATTCATACGATGTTGATACAAGGAAAGCACGTGGGAGTGGAAAGGTTATTGTGAAATCTCGAAAGGCACAGAGTGACAGGGCATACAAAGCAGAGAGTGAAAGTTGCAGAGGTTGCAGAGGCCACTGAGCTCAGCGAATGATAGCTTTACCACCATGGCACCACCCAAACAGAGAGAATTGAGCTAGATTGCTAGACAAACTTGAAGTAGTACCAGAGCACAATCATAACCACAACCACAGGGAAGTGAACAACAACCATCTCAGCCCCTAGAATTCATCAACGTTGACGAAATCCTGTTGTTGGATACAACACCAGTAAGCCCCACACTCGTTGTGGAGGAAACCCAACAGAAAACACTAGTAGGTATGGATATTGATACGCTAGAAGAGGGATAGGGCCAACATGACGAGGATGCAGGTAACCAAGTGCACCCCACAAACCCTCAAGAAGCCCTGAGAGTCAATGGGATGACTCCAAACTAGGAATAAATGGACGTGCTGGAAAGATCATAGACAACCACGTCAAAACAACCACAAGAAGGAGCAGTGGAAGATGTCACCGACCGACCAGAGGAGTATGCAGAAGAGAGAACAATGGAGGATGGAACCTTGAGCCAGCCGCCACAGCGAAAGGGAAAACAGATGATACCTAGGTCACTGATTAGGAAACCCACCGTAATCATTGTATTTCCACGCATTCCAGAAGGGGTACGTGTACCAACAAATTTGTTAGGCCATGTAGAGAAATTGAGGTACTCATACCATGATGTGACATAAACATACAAGTTTCCAGAGTTCGCTAAGCAAGTCTAGCTACAGACTATGGGTATAGGACCCTTTGGTGAACCAATTAATCAACCAGTTCAGTGGGCAACTGAATTGGCAAAAAACAAGATTCTAGGCCTATTGGACCTACCTCAGTTTGGAAGGGGTCAATATGAAAACAACTACGTCAAGCAGTGGATGGCAGTTACACATGGCAGATATCTGTGGCTGGAACAACACGTCTCAATAGACATAGAGCTCATCACATACATCACATGGCTGTTAGAAAAACAGGACCGCGGAGCAATAAAATAAAACAAATGCAGAAACAAAACACAGAAGACACACAATACAAGAGAGACACAGATTTACGTGGTTCACCCAGTGTGGGTTACGTCCACCAGAGAAATTGCCAGGTCCTTCCTTTATTATT
>JASDQU010262472.1:0-11918 GCA_032191745.1 Picea mariana
AAAACAACTCCAGAATCGAGTTATAGAGCTTGTAAAGGTCCAGTGGACCTGGTACGGTCCTAAGGACACAACATGGGAGCATGAAGAGGTTATGCGAGCAGAGTACCCACATATTTTTGAAAATTTTGAAAGGCTTGCAGAGACAGTGTAAGTTGCACTAAGGACAGTGCAAAAATAAGGGGAGGGGGATTGTAGTGTCCCCAAGGCTGAGCCCCATTGTAAACCATGTTTGGAAAGGAATTGTAATTATGTTTTATAGGCTAGTGAGCCAAGTTTTCATAAGTTGGAGGCTTATGTGTTGTTAGGCTAGGGAGCCTGAGTATTGAAGGCCAGGAGCCTGCTATTGTATATGTAATCATGCAGAACACTTAATAAAATATAAACACCACCAGGTGCAGATTGAACACGATGAATGAGTGAAGGGGGACTAAGCATCCACAGAGTGGGCAAGGAATTAGGGGCTGGAAGGTGGGAAAGGGGCTAAGTGTTGAGCCTAGGGGCTAAGCCTAGGGGGGCTTAAGCCTAGAAATAATATTTTAATATTATTCCAAAAGATATGTGCATCATATGTTTTTATCCTAAGTCCTTTTGGAAGGACGCATGATTTCTCAAGTGGTGGGAGGAACACGTGCTGGTGGAACTCATGCAGTTCCATGGGTGACAAGTGTCAACCCTGGTGCATGCGAATAAAATGACCAGGGTGAGCCGTGAGAAGGTTCCATTCCCATTCCACCAGATTGTCTGAATGCGTATAGAGCTCTGAGCAGTATGACTAACCCGACTCCTATAGAGAACCTTTGAGAGACCCTGTGACTCGAATGTCTGTGTCTGATTCTGAGAAATCCCGTGCGTGTAGCCCCAACCTACGAGAAGCCTGTGTTGAATTTGGGGGAGATTCTTTTCTTTTTCAGGAAAGCTGAGTGAGCCTATGTGATCATTCCCTGTTCCGAAGCCGTGACTATGAAGCCATCCTGTGATTGTCGAACCAGTTTTTGGAAAGCCTGTGTTTGTTTTCCTGTGGGATTGTTGAGACTATGCAGTACTGGACTGCATGAGGCTTGTTGGCCTGTGAGCGACTCCCTCCAGGTGGGAGAGTGTGTAGGGGAAGGAGAGAACTCTTGGAAGGAACCCTATAGCTGCCATAGAGCCCGTAGACTTCCGGTCCGGTCTGTTCCTATAACCCAAGGTAAGGGAGATTGGCAGCTGAAGGACTGTCCAAATGACAGAGAAGGTGCATTCTCCTGGGGTGGAACAAGCATGTGGGGAATGAGGGTCTGTGGGAAGTGAACGTGGGAGATTCCTAGGAGAGCATTCCGTCCTTGTGGTTGTGTGTGACTGTTTTCCCTGTAACCTCAGCCTGAGCCTAGATTCCTTGCCTTGGGGTGGAGCTTAGTCCCAGCTCGGGGGTGACCCACTGCTGAGTTGATGAGCAGTGCGGTCTAAGGCTGGGAGGTTCGTGGTAGGCATGCATTTGGTTGGTGGATCTCACCATTGTTACAAGATAACTGTCTAACTATGTTTTATCACATTTTATCATGTCTCTACTGTATATGTTATCATGTTTTCCGCTGTGTATACGAATTAATATGGAATGCTATGGATTGTTTAATTATAGCAGTAATGATATGTTTTACTCCGAGTTAAATGTGTTTATTTTTTTAAATGCATGGGATATATGATATCTGTATGAGCTTTGTACAAATGGTGTGTACAAATGGGTATCAGAGCGCGAGTAAGCCCAGAGTTCCAAAATGGGTGTGCTACAGCATCTCTACATATTCCAAAATTCTCATTCTTCCATCAAACGACATGAAAACGTTGAATATATTGTTGAGTCTTATCAAATAATTTATTGATAAAGTCACAAACGCATACTTGATAAGTTAAGTTTGACATCAAATCCCCCATGACATTTCAAAGTGAAATTTGAAAAAGATTTTGTTTAAGGACACATTATTGAATTGGGACACACCAGCTATATTTTTTTGCCTTCTTTCCTAATATCTAAGTCATATGTGACATATTTGAAGATTTATATGTTAACCACCTTCCTCACAAATTCATACGCTTTTCTCACAAGCATGCACTTTCTCAATAATGGCATTCCACCGCACCTAGGGCATGTCCCAACTAAGAAAATTTTGTGATAATATGTTTGTCTCTCTAGAATTGTACACATGATGTTATGAATAAAGTCTCTAGATGATATCAATTATAGATCATTGAGCATTCATGCACAATGTTTGTGTGCAACCATAATATGTGTGTGTGTGTGTGTGGCATAATAATAATTGAATTTTCTGTGGTATCTATAAGAATGTGTTAAATATTGTGTTTATTCTAACGTACCAAGGCTTACATTTATTGAAAAGTCTTTGGCCCAAGTTTCATGTATTATGCTCATTCTTAAATATTTAGTAGTTCTATATATGTCATGTCAAGAAAGGGTTTAATGTTAGGTTCATTGTCTCTAGACCCTTTTAGTTTTAGTACATGTTGGAAGAAGGGTTAGTGTTGTTGTGCCAAAAATTATACACCAGTTTCTTAACCAATTGAATGTTAATAGATAATATTAGCAATTCCATGGATTCAAGATGAAACTTTTATGACAAAAATGACAATTATTTTAAATGGTTAGAAAATTAACCATTTCTAAAACATTTAGACTTTGACGTTATATAAGTCTCCACGACTAAAGTCATCTTTGTGTTAACCTTTAATGGCACTTTAGGATGAGTGTGTCCAATCATGATAATAAAAATAATTTTGTAGTCTTTGTTAATTCAAGATTTGGAAATGAAAAAAATTATAAAACTTCACATAAATTAATTAATTTGATTTATCGATATGTTAACATTTTAATTGATAAAACAAAACAATTTTTTAAAGTCAAACAACTTCAAAATAAATGATTTCTTGGTCTGTTAGGCTTTCTTGGTCTGTTAGGATTTCCATTGAGGAAAGAAAACAATTCTAAAAAGCCAAAGACCTTCAAAATAAAAATAAAAAACAAAATGGCTATATAGTTAAGTAACTCTGCCATAGTTAAAAATGGCTATATAGTTAAGTAACTCTGCCCATGTAAACTATGGGAAGAAAATCAATGGCTATGTTGATCTTCAGTTGAAGATAGATTTCATGAAGGTTGGGTTAGTGAGGAACAAAGGATTGAGTGATGTAAGAATGATTTTGATTGAAGATCGGTTTGAGACATCATAAAGTGAAGTACCGTATGTGTACGAGATGTTGAGGTCTGTGCAATTAAACTTTGGAAAACCCAGTTTCTCAAGCTTCTGGAATACCCAATTATCAGTACTCAAGTTCGTTCTCTATGAATTCTTCTGGACAAGGAAGCAAGTATGGACAACAGGGAGTGGACAGACAATGCGGATGAGGAATTGGAGGCTAGCAATGAGGAAAGGAAAATATTGACTCTCAGAGTTAATTCCCTTAGTTCTACAACAACATTTACACTTGATACTCTCAGTTAGCATCGTGTTCTCATTGGTTAACTTTAGGATGAAGTAGATTTCTTGCATCTTCGGCTTATTTCTCTTCAAGAACAGACAACATAGAAGAATGAGGATCCTGTTAATTCAAACTCGATTGCAAGGCTAGCAGAAGGAGAGGAACCAGGATTGGGAATTCTACTAGACATGAATGCACTAGTGGAAGTCGAGGAGGAAGAAGAAAAATCAGAGAAAGCTCGTGAATCAACAAAAGAGTGACTCATAGATAGTGTATGTTTTAATACCTAGTATGTAATAAGTTTGGTGTCAAATCCATGTAGCTAAAATAAGAACTAGTAGTAAGAATGGGACAAGGATAGATGGCAGAAAAACAATAGGCTGAAAGAAGCTCCGTCAGAGATAGAATTATATAATTTTGAAGATTTTTTATGATTTTTGTGGCTCTAGCCACACCTTTTTTCATATTAATATAAATCAACTAGTTCTTGTCAAAAAAAATTATATGAAGTTTTATAGTAGAATTATTTTATTATTTTATTTTTTATAGTAGAATTGTTTAGTTATTTTACTTTTTAAAATATAGGGTAGTTGAGGTGATTTTAATATAAACGGGTTTTGTTACACAAAAAGGAGGATAGTATAAATGTCATCAAAGACTATAAGTGATCAAAGACTATAATTTATGTTTAAAACAAGATTCACAAAGTTTCTGTAGAAGGTGGGAAGGTCAGGTCACAAAACAATGTTTCATGGTTTAAATTAATCTTACATGACTTCAATTTTTTTTGGATTTCATAAACTGAATCAGAAGACCCCAAAATACTTAAAGCAATATCCAAATTGAACCACAATCTTGGCCTAACTTGCCACTAAGTCCATTGCAATGCACCTTTTTTTGGGAGCATTTTTGGACTTCAGTGTAGTGATAGATCCTTCATATCTCTCAGGTGCCTTGGGATTTTGGGTTTCATATTTCGTATATGACCTCAACATAACTAGGTATCAGGTTTATGATTTCTAACATCTATATGAAGTTTTATAGTATAATTATTAAATTATTTTATTTGTACAAATTTATTGTGATTGTATATTTATTGATAATTTTATTAATTTTAATTGTATATGATTTTTAGGAATGAAATAGAAACTACTGACTTAGAAGCATCACATAAACCATTTTATTTTAATATGACTTTCAAAAATTATTTTTTCTTTTTGTTTAATGTGACTTTAAAAAATAGATCCCACTCAATATTGATACACATTACCAACACTATTAGTTTCTTCTTATTCTTTTAGGAAAGCTATGAATATTTAATCCACTCCATCTCAAGTTCAATCCACCATATTTATTGTTACACATTAATTCTTGCCCATATTCTTCATTGTTTTTCTTGAGTATTCATTATATTCTTCTGTACCTATAGCTTTTAAAAAAACATTTTCTGCATTTCCAAAAAAAAACTAACTATGATGTTTACATTGTTTTGAGCGTATTTCAGATACACATCTTCTCATTGCAAAACCATTGACGTACTTAGCAATGCAGGACCCACTAACATGACATACCGTTTGCATTTGACATCTTGTTGATGACCTCCAACTACATAGAAGACAATTTCAAATCCATATTATCCATCATGGAAAGGGAAACCTTTCAAGGCCAGAGATAAAAGAACTTGCTAAGAAATTTAATATTTCTAATACTCAAACAATATTCATCTCTTATTTTCATACAACCAGCCCATTCTCTAAAGGCTTTGGAATATTATATGATAACGTGAAAGATGCATTGCAACATGAACCAAAACATCGCTTAGCTCAAAATGGTCTTAAAGATCATGTTGAGAGGTCTACCAAAATAAGTTCAAGTAGAGAAAAAAAAATCGAAGCATTAAAATCATCTCAACAAAAACCCATTGAAGCCATAGTTAAAGGCGATCACTTTTTCTAAATTTTGAGCATAACCATGTTCTATTACTTTACTTTGTTTTTTATAACATGATATTCCTACTTGTAAGTATGTCTATATCCTTCACACACACACACACACACACACACACATATAAGTGAAATGCATTTCCATATTTTCTCATGTAAACTACAATTTTATATATCGCATATATGTTGTCTACAATGCTTATCGTTAATGTGTAATGTAAACTACTCAATTTCATGCAAACAATGTAACATATTGATTGACATTTTCATCTATAATTTCACTTTGAAACAAATCACTTGTTAATTGTAACACATGTTTTAATAGTTGTAACATAATATTTAGTTTTATATTGGAGTAAAGTAAAACAAATATATATTTCTATATCTATAATCTAAATACATAAACATTTTCAAAGTGTGTGTGTGTGTGTGTGTGTGTGTGTGTGTGTGTGTGTGTGTGTATAAGTGAACATGTATATCATCGACATTAACTTTTAAAGTTTTGTTATTATTACCATCGTGAAAATATTATTCATATCATCAACATATAAATGTCTTTCTTTACATAATATAATATATTTAAAGTTTTAGGTTTTACATTTACTCTCCTACTATATCATGCTTTTCGTTTCCTATTGTCTCGTGTTTATTCCTTCTTAAACTCTACAAAAGTACATAAAGTATTGTTGTTCAAATAGTTACATCCATACATCAATAAATATAGTGATACTGGAACACTTTTTTTTCCCTCTACCTGCATATGTATTATCCTTTAATTCCATTTGTGTCCATTATATTTCACTTAACACATTCCTTCCTTGTATTTTTCCTATGTGGTCTTACAGTGACCTTTTACATCTATTTTTAACACAAAATATCCAAGGTATGGAAATTGAGTTAACAACAAACTCGCTTACAAGGATTGGAAATGGAGAGATTATTTCCAGTCTTGTTCTACAAATTAAGGACTTCAAAGTAACATTAGGAGACCGTTACTCAATAGTCCTATCTGATGGAGGAAATACAATGCAAAGTTTATTTGCCTCAACACTTGGTCACTATTTCACTTCATCTCAAATAGAAAAAGGGTCCCTGGTTGAACTACAGGACTTCACTTGTAGATCTATCCAAGAAAATAGGTATGTCTTCACTCTACCTTCTCTACATGCCTCAAGCTTAGTTATATTTTATACAACTATTATCTTGATTTTCCCTCTACACATTCCTTTAATTTTCACATGCATCGTACACACCAACCACATTTTACATTGCCTGCTATGTGACCAATAGTGCAAGTGTTAATTGTACATTGTTTTTATTTTTTTTGCAGAGTTCTAATAGTGCATGAAATCCAAGTACATACTTTTAAAGAAGACATTGTTGGTTCCCCAACACTGATAGAAGATGTAATTTCTTTTGCAAAATGACCATTAGAACCTACTAATACACCCCCCAAAATTATACCTATTGTATATTTGCATTCATCCCTAAAGGTATGGACTCTAAAAGTCAGAGTACTTTCAAAAATTGATCTACGCACATTCACTAATGCTAATGGAATTGGCCATGTATTTAGATTCGATGTTATTGATGCAAAAAATGGTGAAATATGCATTACATGCTTCAACATCCAAGAGACAAACTTTCATCCTTCCATAGAAATTGGAAAAGTTTACATCATCTCAAAAGTGTACATCAAGATTGCAAAAAAAGAATTCAATCATTTAAAAAATGATTGGAAATAACTCTAGATATTACATCGACCATTGAAGACTTTTTAGAGAATGATCATTCAATACCAAAACACAACTTTTTTTCACTCCTGTTAATATGGTACCAAATTTACTCAACAACACTATAGCTGATACTATTGGAGTTGTTATCTCCATTACCCCTATAACAACCATCATGAGAAAGAATGGAAGAAAGACACATAAGATAACCCTCCAACTAAAGGACATTACAGGGTATAGTATAGGGATCACATTATGGGGGGTCTTCTGTAGTAAACATAATATAGACCAATATTCGATCTCAAATGCCTTTCCAATAATCGCTCTCAAAGCTGGAAAAGTATATGACTTTAATAGGATATCAATTACTACAACCTTCACATCCCAACTTTCCATCAATCCTATTCTCAAAGAAGCCCGAGATTTGAAAACCTAGTTTGATAACCCTTTAACAGATCTAGCTTGTCACACATTATCTACACATAGAGCTTCAGGAGGGTACCCTTCCATTCAAAAACACTTGGTTGACATAGAAAATGAGGGAATTGGCAAAGGTCCAAACCCTACATTCATTTTGGTTGAGGAAACTATTGCTTCTTTAAATGCATACAATTTTTGGTATGTTTCATGACCACTTACATTTAAAGACAGAAATTGCAAAAGAAAACTCACACATATTGAGGATGGTGTTTGGAATTGCCAAATGTGCAATCAACATGTTTTTGAATGTGAATACAAGTACATTTTCTAGTTCAACATTGAAGACCAAACATGAAAAATCAATGTTACCACATTCCAAAAAACCACAGAACAACTTATAGGCATATATGCTGAGAAGTTATATGAATATGAATATGAGGCAAATACCAAAAAAATCACAAACATATTTGGAAAGTTGTTCTTTCATATTTACTTGTCCAAACTAGTAGTGCATTAAGAAACATTTTCCAATAAAAAACAAATCAAATGCATCATGATTTCATGTGATAAAATTAATCACATGTCAAAGACAAAAGAGGACATCCCAATTCCTGAATTGTTGGCTACATAGTGAACGCAAATTCTTATGGTTCTTTCTTTCAAACACCAACTTGTAATTTTCCTACTTTTGTGCATATACATATTGTATAAAGTGTTTATGTTTCAAAGATTTTTTTCTTCATTATAACATTTATATGGAAGAAAATTCAACCTATGTATTCATTTATAAGATATTTTAAAAATTAAATATATTGATTTTGTAACTATTTTAAGAATGTGCTTAAAAAACGTCATATCAAACATACATAATAAAAAATGTGCTATCAAGAAATTTGGGTTTTAACTACAAATTGTTCATTATTTCTCTTGTAGGAAATTCCATTTGACGCACAAAATTCCCCCGCATTCCAAACAACACCAACAAACACCACATGTGAAGGACTCTCAATATCATTCGAAAGGCCCACTCTCTTTCAACAAGGCATGACATCAAATACTTCACATATAAATTATTCACACATTTAACTTCCCAATAAGGCTTTATACAATCACCAATGCTATACAATTCATGCTACATAAATAAACCAAAAAATAAGATATAGATGGAAGAATGACACCATTAACACAGAAACTACTATCCCGGTCACCACTCCTCTATCTACATCTAGAAGCCAACAAAATGAACATCTTCAGATAAAATATGCTGGAAAAAAAAACTAAACTGAAGAGACTTAGAGAGGCTTCACATATAAACCAAAACCAACCTCATGTGGAATTGCCAACACATGTTCTAGAACATCAAACCCATACACATGCTTCCCAATCTTTCTGAAAACGTATAGATGCCTTGTCTAATAGACATACATGTAGTTCATGTATGGAATCATATCCTGGCATTCCTACTCACCCATCTCCAAATGGAAACATTTGTACTCAATGTCATAGAGAAAATAATGGTCATCGTTTCTCCAAATGGTATAATATGGACCCCTGTGACCAACCCACAGTCTTGTCAATACTAACACAAGTTGAGGAAATGCTAATTTCTCGAGTTAGCCCCATCTTGCAAGTTAGACATGCTTTAGGTGGACAATACAAATATAGTGACCACCTTATCAGTTTCCCAGAAAAAATTGGTCAAATAGCAACTTACCTGCCACATCGCCTTTCATATCTTGACATCTTGGTTGTCAAGAAACATGGAGGAAAGGGGAAATGTTATGATTGTTATGTGACAAAATATCATGTCATCAATGCATTTCTCTACACGATGAAACATGAAAATAATTACAATGATGTCCAAATTGACCAAAAATCACTTGCATCCCTTCCCACCACTCGCACCATTGTCTCCTCTCGCCTCCATTATGTCTCTACATAAACTTTGAATTCTCCCAATGAATAGTTGAATATCACATATATAGAACACCATGTTGTTTTCCAAGAAGACCAACCAATGTCTTCCTTTGCATTTAGATTTCCTAATACACAATGAGAAATGGAAAAAAATAGAGCATTTGTTGACATTACAGATGAAGATCCACTGAAAACAATTGCATGGTCGACAATTGTCCTATCACCAATTAATGAGTACAAAACAAAGGGTCTATTTGACATGGAATTTCCTACTCTTTTCCCCACTAGGGATGCCATGCCTCACCAACCATGCATGAGAAACATCTCGCTTGATAGCTACAAAGTGAAATTGATGAGATACCATGAAAATAGGTTTCGTAGCCATCCCTGTTGCATATATTACCTATACAATTTGATTATGCACCATTGAAGTCAATCAACAACTACCTTCTTTGTCAAGAAAAGATAATATCATAACACACCCATCATTATCCAAGAGTTGTGTGCGCACCTCAAAGAACCACCTACAGAAAAAATCCCAGAACAAATCATGCACTTTGGAGCACACCTACGTGGGACTAGAGAATAATGGACCGTGAGTAGGCTCGAGCTAACATAAATGATAACAAAATTTAATTCCCAACCTTGTTTTTCACTCTCAATGAATCATACACAAAATGGTCAGAATTACACACAATTATGAAAAAGGGTAGACCTATTGACCTAATGCTTCACCAAAGTTGGCATACACATAATGTCATTGACCTCCCCCACACTATAGTTGCATACATGCAAAAAAAGTTTTCAATCTTCCATGAGGAGATACTACAAAAAATATGCACGCACTTGACTATTGGTATAGGTACATAATCTATAATACTTGAAAGTACCTCTCCCCAACCTATACATTTATATCATCTATATTAATCATTTGATATTCTTTGTAGGCATGAATGGAAACATTGTGGCTCTGCACATATACATGGATTTCTATGGCTTGATGGTGCTCCAAACATGGAAAAATTAAATTGGGAATACCCAAATCAAATCTATGATGCAAAGAGTTTCTTTTATAACTATGTTACAACCTGGAATCCTAGAGAAAACCATGACACACACATGGCTATGCATCAATCCATTCAAGATGACCCTTTCTTGATAGATATAAAGGAGATATTTGCATCTAACCCACTTGAGGACTATGAAAAACTCTTAATCGAGTTCAAAGACATACAAAGTGCACTGAGAAAACATGTCTCCATAGAAAAGGGGCTACCCTTGAATGCAGATATAATTCCCTTGGAAGGTACAAATATATTCATCACTCTACATTGATGAACTAGGTCAAAATACATATCACCCGACACACAATGATGAGTGCCTAAATATCCATAACCTTAACATACTCCAAACATGGAGAGAAAATCTAGATTTCCAACCAGTGCTCTCTCGTTATGCAGTTCTAAAATACATTGTCAAATATACTTTCAAAGCAGAGAGGAGATGAGAGATGTACCACCATATGTTGACCAGAATTGCATCTACATCACATCTCGAGGACCTTGCCTCAAATTATTATCGACATTTTCACCCAGAAACAATTGTAGATTGGGACATAAGTGCCCAAGAAACTTGCCATATGCTCCAAAATTTACCCCTTGTCACATGCAACTGCACCTTCACCAAACTCAATGTTGGTTTCCAAATATTCTGTCGAGTCTCTTCTGATTCTACTAACTGCTTGTTTGGATCCAATTTCATTGATGCATATCTAATACGTCATAATTTTCTTGCCCCTATATGTTCGATTGACCTTGCAAAATACTGGACATACAACCAAGCACGCAAAAATGAAAAGTGGAAAAAAAGACACCTCCCCACATTTGTCCATGTATGACAACTTTTTACTACAATACCAAACAAAGATTCCAATGCCTTTGTTGAGTTTTTTTGGAGTGAGCTACTTTTATGCAAACCATTTCGTTCATTCTCTGAAGATATAGGTCTTTCAAAAGAAGACATTGTGGCTAATTGGGAAATCATACAAAATGACTATCATGTATGGCATGTTGATCACATCCTTGTGAAAAATCCTATTCAACAAACATATGAAGATAAGGATAACCATATTACCATACAACCAATCATGGATATGAATGAATGGCATTCTTCATCAAGGTTGGCCCCTACTAGAAATATCAACTTCACTTCTCTTGATATGGACTCTGAGATATTGACACTTCCCACCCATGGGATTGGCTCGCAATATCACAAGATACATTAGAAACTGCACCAAACTTCATCAACTACAATCGAAGGAATGCAAAAGTCATACAAGAACTCAATATGATATTTCCTTCCAACAATACATTTTTTACACATCAACAACGTGCATTAGACATAATCCTCAAAAACATACAAGCAAGAGAACCAAAAG
>JASDQU010262476.1:0-11959 GCA_032191745.1 Picea mariana
AAAGATAATAATGATAATAAGGGTCATAAATAAATAATAACTAGTAGGTGGGACCCCTTGTGACTCCCTTTAGTTCATAACAATCATAACAATCATAACATAACCATTATTTAAGCAAAACACAACTCTTTGTGCCTCCCATCAACATATTCAATTTTGGCAATTTAAACTCATGAAATTTGGAATTATTTCAAAAATAAGACTCATATATCCAAAGTAAACATGCTATCCAAAGATCCCTGAAGTGAACTGTCATAAAACAATGGATATAATAAAATCTCAAAAGCCATATTTCCCAGTCTGTGATGCAACCCTTCCTTGATTGCTGCTGTCACCTCTTGATTTTCCTGAATTTGCCTTTGGTTGCGCAAAGCCTTTAGGCCTAATTTCACTGATCATGTGGGAACAATCATCCCTCAAATGCATCTGGGAAGACACAGATTTGTCAGAGCCATTGGAGGGTGAGGAGGGGGAAACAATGGCTTTTCCTTTATCAAGGGCATGGTGGGCTTCAGTATTCAATCTCTTGCTAGCATGGGAGGATTGCACTGGCGAGTGGTTAGGGGCAGCTTGGACAATGGGGTTCATAGGTGGAGGAGCAGGCAAAGACAAGTTGGGCCAGCCACGATGTTGGGAGATTGTCGGGTGGACAATCTCCTGCCATCCATCATTTTCAAGGACCTCAGGTTGTAAGGAGACACGAGGAGGCACAGGGATACTAGGGGCTTGTGGGGCTTGCAAAGGAGGCCTTTCAGGCCTAGGTTGGACTATTCCCTTCCCAATCCAATTAAAGAATCCGACATGAAAAAAATGGCCAATCTCTTTTGAATCAACGTCACAATGTATGAAGAACCCGAGCCTTCTTGGGCCTTGGTTCCAGTTACCTCTACCTCTATTTCCTCGACTGAAAAGACTGATCCTGCATGCATGATCTATTAGCAAATAGTCTTTTAAATAACTATACATGATAACTCTTAAAAATATGAAATATATTTGGCTCAGGAATGTATCAGACTCATGCAATCCAATCCATACAAATTTTTTCACCGTTAATCAATGAGCAGGGGGTGGAAAAGGGTTCTGGGATATGTGAGGGGGTTGTATTGAGCGAAAATATGATATAATGAGGGGGAAAACAACATGGTCACTAATCAATGACAACATCAATCAACTATAAATAAAACCAATAAAACCTCACTGCAATCCACACAAGACACTACCACTTCCATCTACTTTAACACATAAATTCTCTTGACTGTAATCAATTTTATAATAGGGAGTGAAAAATGAATATGGGAGGTGACGGGGTTTGTAATTAGTGGAGAATGAAATAATGGAAGGGAAGAAGAAAGATTACTGTTCATGAAATTAATTAAGTGATCCATAAAACATTTTGCAAAAAGAGATGCATCAACCATCAATCATTTGACCCAATAATAATTTCTGTGCATTTAACTAGTTCACTGTTCACAATCAAATATCCAACACAATGCCATCACAAGACAATATGTATTCCACACGATTTGTGAGGGGTTCTGTTCTCTTCATTCACATACTCTGCATTTTATAACAATTTATGAACAATACCCATTTCCAATCTGTAAACTATAAAAAAAGACCATTGCCCATGCATTTCTTCAATCCATAACAATACTTCAAAAGTCATGTTTCCAAATTAACCATGAAGTCACTATAACTGCAATCAGACCTATCATTTAAATGCAATGATTCGTTAAACATATATAGGTAGTAACCAAAATAATCAATACCAAATCACCACACCCGAATTGACAATTAGCATACAAACCACAGTCACCATTTAGACACAAGCTACGCATGGGGTAATTCGCCTAGACAATGTAGTTCTGCCACTGTAAAAAAAAACAACTCGATGTGACTTAAAAATTGGGCCATCCATCCAACACGACGAGGTATCAACCACAAGCCTGTCTCAACAATTGATCGGGATGCAACAAACGTGCTCAAAACTTTGTGAGTATCTCTGACTGTGAGAACTCAAACCTTATATGTTATACACAATGTGCAACCAACAAAACCTCATGATGCAACAATTTCACTTAAACAAAAACAAACACATAGTCACGATAATAAATCAACATCTCGTGCTAAGCCATCGATTCAATATAACATTGCTTCGATTTAGTCACACCGTGATTGAATATGCTATGCAAACTCATGTTTATACAATCAAACAAGCATGAGGATGAAGTGGATGTATTCTCTACAGTCATCCAATTCAGTAGTCATTTGGCCCCAAAGAAAACCAAAGTTACCATGATTACTATTTCATTTGCAAAACACCATCCAGACAACGTGACATGCATGAGTTGTAACCAATGCCAGCAAATCATCCAAATAATCATAAGTGCAAATACCAGTGACTGTATATCAACCAATCAATTCACCACTGTTGTAAAAACATCAATCAACCGAACAAGCCGTGGCCAATACGCATACCCACGCCTCCAATCGAATCGGGGCAGGGGCCCTTTCCATTGTCAACACTGAGCTATGAACATAAGGAGAGTAACTGTGTGCTTTGAAAGTGAAACTGGTAATGTGGGGTTCACCACTATTATAACCGAGCCAGTGACTATATACCAACCAACACGACTGTCATACGACCAACTGGTCGAGCCTGTTCTCAAAATAGTCAACAATTATACAAAAACCGAGTTGTAAAACAACAGGCCAAGCTGGTCCTCTTGAACAATTTCCAGACTAGAGGGCCAAGGTTGTTCTGTGGTCAACATAGGGAGAGCAGAGCCACTCTTTTTAATGGAAAAACCCCAAGGCTATGGTGCATACAGGACGAACCACGACTCATTCGTGATTGGGCACAAATCCATGACAGGGGCCATAAATGAAAGGTAGGGCTCTAGTTTGGCCTGGAAAAAGTTATTTAATGCACGCAGGGTATAACCCTCGTGTTCTTTAGTCAATAATCACAACACAGAGGTGAAGACAGGGCCAAGGAAGAACAAGAACCTCATTTCGTGACCCCTGGTGGTGCAATCAACCAACGCCGAAGTGAACAAAACCTAGTGACGCAGAAAACCTCCGACCATTAAACCCATGAAAGCCAAAGACTATATTTAGTGACCATGCATGAAGATAGCTATCCACCCAAGACTAAACAAAAACTTTTCCAACCAAACAATAGTGATAACAAAGAGCTATTACCCAAGAAGACCAATAACCTCGACAAACTCAAAATTGTTACAGGAAGAACCATCCAAGAAACCAAATTTCACACAGTTGTAACACTTAGGAAAAAAAAAACCCATACACCTAAGCTAGTAATTATTTCATAACCAGAGCAGAGTCACGAATGGCCAAAAAAAGACATACCTGTTAATCAAATTCCTTAAAACGAGAGCTGGCCAAATGATTCCCCTCTGCTAAAAATTCGGAGCATAACCACAACAACAAGATCGAACAATAGCCCGATTAGGGTGGTGGAGAACATGAGGGGTAAAGGTGACGTGCAATATATTCATGTCGCCTCCTCCCACAATTCATTTACTCATCAGTACATGCCAACCAACTTCCAATTAACGCCATTAATTTAACTCTACATTGGAATCTGCATAGGTTACTTGCCAAATGCACTTTCCATATCATATATCCAATTTCTTAATATATAACTCAAACAAAATTGCATAACCATTAACGTTCACCACCTTGTCAAATGATCCACCAACGTTCAATCTATCCAAATATACTATATGTGGATTGGACACATAATTCAATTAACCATTGCATAACCATTAGAACTATCACCTTGCCAAGTGCGCCACCAACATTTCACACCATATGCATATTAAACATGTAATTCAATCACAATTTCATAACCATTTACTTGCTAGCTAGGGCTTAACAATAATCATCAAGTATTTTCATGCATGTAGTATAGTTAGGATAGCTTTAAAATCTTCCCCTTGCAATTGTTTCTCATTTCTTTTAAGTTATTCACATGTGATATTGCAGAACTAGATTCCCTTCCCTTGCATTTGTTCTAGTATTTTGCCTCTCTCAAAACTTCCCTTCATGTAATTTTACTAACATGTTTGTTATGCAGGTGCGATAAGAGCATACAACAATGAAATTAATGAATAGCATAGGCTGTAGTAACATAAGAAATCAACACTTCATAAGCTCAATTCATAACCAATAACAACAAGATCTTCATCAACCATGTGAGCCGTGTTGCACATCATCTCAACATAAAAAATGAACAAATCTTCTCTCCAATAGTACAAGGGGGTCCCACCTACTAATATTATTTGGTTTTTATAATAATAGGCTTTAGAAACACTCTGCGGGGAAACTTTGTTGACGTTTTCAATTGTCAACACATCACCCATATTTTATAAACCAGGGCGTGTTTGGAGTTACTTCGCCTACATATCCTCTCGAATGAAGATTTTCGACACTGATTTTTCCCACAAATTTCATATCTTTTTTAGAGGGAATGATCTTTCCCAATGCCCATCGATTTTGGGTTCCAACTTCCCCTGCATTTCCAATTTTGTTCCATAATTCATGGGCCATGTATTTCCTTATATGTTTTATGAGAACGAGTGCTAAGACTTTATAAATTATGGAGAAGAGGATTGACGATAGTTCAACAATGCATGATCTCAATTTTCAAATCTAATTCTACACTCATTACTCAACTTTCGTCGAATCCCTGATCAAGATTGTAGAGGAACAAAAGCGCACATGCTTTTGTAGCTGTCAGAGTCTTACAGAATTTCGAAGGACATTTGTGAGCTATTCCTGACTCCTAAGTTCACATTTGTTGTTACTTAGAGATGATCGAGCTCTGCTGTGTTCTTAAAACCAGTCACAAGATACTAGGTAAAAACACCTCTCTAAGTGGGTCATCCCAAAATAACTTCAATCTCGAAATTCTTTTATTTTATTCACATCTCGAACAAATTCCTTTGTTAGGAAATATAAGCTACTATATACTTTTCAACATTTGAGAATTAGTCTTTAAGAATATCAGACTTATTAATATTTATTTGTTTTGGCCCTTTGCTTAAGACTCTAAGCTACTAGATTTTAAAACTTTTTAGAACATGGTATCATACGGTATGGTAATTTAATAGTCCACAAGAGAGGCTCATTGCATGCATGGGATTGATAGCCTTGATTTATGTTTTTATTGCAATCCTTTCATTTTGTTGGTTATACATGCAGTCCTTATCTTATCTTGGGTTTGACCATGCGACCTCATACCTAATGGAAACCAAACCCCATTGGGACCACTTCAACTACAACATAATATGATACTTAAAATTGTTTCATGTCTTGGTTTTCTTTTGCTCAGAAATCTAAATCGTTGCTTTTAAAATTTGAACATGCTACATGTAGTTTTTTTTCAAGTCTTTGACTTCTTTTACATGAAAATCTGAGTTGCTGCTTGATTTTAAAAATTTTGAGCACTTTCTCTCAATCAATAGTTCAGAGCTTTCTCAATACTTAACAAGTTTTAGTTTGCTTAGAGTTTCCTTTTCTTAGAACTCCAAGTTGTCTTCTATGATTAGATTTCTTTAGCATTGATATTGAAGACTAGTTTCAGGCATTAGTATGTTACTTCAAAGGTCGGTAGACTTTGTATTTTTTTTGTTTCAATTGACCTTTAGGTTCAGTTTAATTTCTATTTTTATGCAAAGTTTGCTTAGGGTTACAAATTCGCTATTTTGTGCACATTAATGTGTTTTACCCGTGTTTCTTCCATCCAGTTGTACCCTCTTTCAACATGGACAATTATCTTCATCATTTGATATGGTTCTTGTAACAACCTCTACCTCTCAATTTCCTCCACTTTGTTTCCCTTTATGTCTAATTGTTCCAATATTTCATCTTTGGATACCATTCTGTCATTTTTATCACAGGGCCTTAGAAAACCCTGACTCATTAAAGTTTGACTCCTCCAGTTTGGTAGGCTTCTTTTGGATCATCTCATTGTGCCTAAAATGACATTCTTTGTTCCCTCAAATATATAAATTTTAATGGTACTGTTAGGACTCTATATTTTATAGGGAAATCAATAGTCTGACTGATATCTATTTTGGGCAGAACATAGATTACTCATGGTGCATAGTAAACATGCAAAGCTGACAGAAGGCTCTCAACACTTCTTCTCGAGATGTCGTAAAGTAAAAAATCTTCATGCCTTATGGATCTTTACAGCCTCTTGTTTTTCAGGTTTTATCGGGTAAAAGTTTGGTTAGATAGAAAAAATTTCGAAAAAAGGAATGGTTTTCTTAGACAAATTTGACTCTCGGGCTTATGCCAAATACTTATATTATTTTATTAAAAAGATTAGTTGCCCTTCGGGCCAAGATCCAAATCTCCAAATTCCTGAGCTAGACCAGAATCTGCAAATCGGTGGCTCTTCGGGCCAAGATCCAAATCTCCAAGTTCTTGAGCTAGATCAGCATCTGCACATACCACATACGACCATAGAGTCAAACACTTTATACAAGCCCAACGCACAAGTGGCTCACTTGGGCTCACTTTGTCAACAATCCATGTGAACATTCGCATATATAAAAATCAAAATATAGTTTTTCTCGACTGATGTGCGATATGTTCCACTGAGTATATAAAAAAATGAATATTTAAAGACCTAACGCCAGTTGCCTAAGGAAACATGCAGGTGTTGAGAAGAAACAAGACGTGAGTTGCCAATATCTACAGGTGCAGAGGAATGATCAACGCCAAGATTTCAGGTGTCGAAGTTTAGAGCCCACCTTTACAAATCATATCGACCAAACAACAAAGCATCGTGTCGACAGGGTATGCAGTTGATGGTATGCCATATAGAGATAATCCAGGTGTCGACAACGCTTAATCATATACATCAAAGATAGTCTTCATTCCAACCTCAGCGACAGGTGTGCTATCCAGTCCGATTTATGTATCAAGCGTCGAGCTTGGGGTGGATTAAGTGTGAATTCAAAATGTCAAGCGCTAACAATAACACTTGTGAGAATTGGATGCTGGAAAGATTGGCAAATATTTGCAGGTAATTACCAGTGGTTTGGTTATGAGGATATGGTGCGAACATATCTTATTGATGAAATATTGGAGTCGGGGTCTTCATCAAAGAAATTGTTATATGCTTGAATTCCAAACGGAGGTGTGAGAATTACAGTTTCATTTTGCGGCATTTAGGGATTTCTCCCTTCACATGGGGCTATTTCTACTATTGGCATGGTGCTAGTTACCCTGAATTTTGATACTGAAAGTTGGTTTAGCCGAGCAATTGTAGGGATCTATGCTTGTAGTAATTGTGTTCAATCCCATCCCGCAGCCCAATTATGTGCCACTTTAGGTTTGCATCAACTAAAATTACAATGTCAAGTCTCGGTCTGTTCATGAAGTTTTTCAAATGAGTGATTACCAGAATGCAGAAGGTACATTTCAAAAGTGTGCAAGCAACATATCTTGGGTAAATAATCCATGGTGACTATTCAGATATGAGCCAATTATGTCAACAAGGTTGGAAATGAGTAAATGGACCAACTATGAAACTTATGCTTGATGGATTGGCCATGAACTTACATGCAGTCCAAGAATATTGAAAGCGAGGTTATATTCTAATATCCCTAAATCAAGGTTTTGGTTGTTTGAAAAACGATATAATTGACAGACAT
This sequence comes from Picea mariana, assembly GCA_032191745.1. Lineage (NCBI taxonomy): Eukaryota > Viridiplantae > Streptophyta > Pinopsida > Pinales > Pinaceae > Picea > Picea mariana. Next base: position 7,695 of record JASDQU010262476.1, read on the forward strand.
TTTGGCAGCAATCAAGCATATATCCCAGATTTTAAGATGCACAATTATTGGCAGTTAAAGGGGGAAGAAGTTTTCCAGAAGAGTTTTGAGAAGCTAGTTGAAGATCAAAACCCTTGGTTTCAGGGTACCTGGCTGCTAAAAACTTGGTCAAATAGAAAAGAAAAGTATCGAGCCTCTCAACAAGTTGTTCTCATATCAATATTTCCAGTTTTTAGGCATTTGAGTCATCATGGCACAGGTGGCAGCTAAATCAAATTTAGATTTCATGACATAGAATTATTAGGCAAATAGCAACTCGAATTCTAAATAAACAAAATTTGAAATCATCTGTGGGAAGTTTGAGGGTCTTCATGTCGGTCTTAGATTGCACCACGAAGAGCAGGTTTTCTCTTTACATTAATTTGGATGCTCCAATATTGAGATTGCCATTTCAGAAAGAAGAGTGTCCTGGAAGTTGCAGCCAACTTTTAGTAGATTTTGGTCATTTTCTGTTCAAAGGTTAGTGGTCTATTGTTGCAGAGATACTTTGAGGTAACACCTCCTCTGTTTGCTGTGAGTTTAAAAGAGAGAGGAGAGTATCTACAGGTGTCTCTTCCAGTTGACAAAATACTTTCACGACCTCAAGATATCATGAAGACCAGCCAAGGGAATGTTAATTTTCCACCTATCAAATGTGTTGTCCACCTTTTGAATGGAAAAAGACTCTACTGAAACAACACTCTGGAAATTGGGAGAAGTTTTTGCACGTGTCATTTCTGTTATAACCAACCCTTATGTTTAGGAAACTATCTGTTACATGTGTAAATCATTGTAACTGTTTTCTATTTTTAGAAAGAAGAGATTGGACTCGAGCTTTTAAGACTAAGAATATATTTACCTATTTAGAGAGAGGTAAACTACAAAAAGGGGGTTGGACTGGGAAGGAAGTTGATTCTTTTGCTGGACTATGGGCCTTGCTATTCCAAAAGGTTTTTATGTAATCTTTAAATGATCGATCAGTAATAGGCAAGTTGTTGACAGGATTCTTGTGTCGAGGTGTTGGTGGCGTTTCTTTTCTCTGTTAAGTGTTTTTCCAGTTATCATTTCATTTGTTTTCAAATTCTTATTGTCAAAGGAGAATTAATAGAGCATAATTTATTGGAGAAATACATCTATTCTTGATAATCTTTATGTTTCTCTTCTAAAAGCTCAGTTTAGGAATTCTTAAATGCTCCTTTGCTTGGTTTTTTCCTCCCTTATTTCTTCCTCATTCGACACCATTAAAACTTAATTCAATCCAACATTTCCACTACCTTTCCCTGTGTAGGAGATTTGTCTAGATCTGAGAGTGAGTCATATATTTAAGCACATACCCCATTTTCCCAATGTCCCTCCTTGTTGTCCCAACCCAACCATTGAAAAACCAAAAACCCCGATCCTTCATAACTAGCCTAATATCCTATTCCAAACCAAGCTAAATCATACGGAGAGAGACCTCTTTGAGTCTTGGAGGGCTAGATCCAAGACTCCAAGTGGTTGAAACAATTACCTCTGTCAATTTCTCCCTCAGCCTGAGAAATTATAGAGTGATAACAGGTACTTTTTAGAACATGGTATCATACGGTATGGTAATTTAATAGTCCACAAGAGAGGCTCATTGCATGCATGGGATTGATAGCCTTGATTTCTGTTTTTATTGCAATCCTTGCATTTTGTTGGTTATACATGCAGTCCTTATCTTATCTTGGGTTCGACCATGCGACCTCATACTTGATGGAAACCAAACCCCATTGGGACCACTTCAACCACAACATAATATGATACTTAAAATTGTTTCATGTCTTGGTTTTCTTTTGCTCAGAAATCTAAATCATTGCTTTTAAAATTTGAACATGCTACATGTAGTTTTTTTTCAAGTCTTTGACTTATTTTACATGAAAATCTGAGTTGCTGCTTGTTTAAAATTTTTGATCACTTTCTCTCAGTCAATAGTTTAGATCTTTCTCAATACTTAACAAGTTTTAGTTTACTTAGAGTTTCCCTTTCTTATAACTCCAAGTTGTCTTCTATGATTAGATTTCTTTAGCATTGATATTGAAGACTAGTTTTAGGCATTAGTATGTTACTTCAAAGGTTGGTAGACTTTGTATTTTTTTGTTTCAATTGACCTTTAGGTTCAGTTTAATTTCTATTTTTATGCGAAGTTTGCTTAGGGTTACAAATTCACTGTTTTGTGCACATTAATGTGTTTTACCCATGTTTCTTCCATCCAGGTTTGCATCAACTAAAATTACAGTGTCAAGTCTCGGTCTGTTCATGAAGTTTTTCAAATGAGTGATTACTAGAATGCAGATGGTACATTTCACAAGTGTGCAAGCAACATATATTGGGAAAAAAATCCATGGTGACTATTCAGATATGAGCCAATTATGTCAACAAGGTTGGAAATGAGTAAATGGACCAACTATGAAACTTATGCTTGATGGATTGGCCATGAACTTACATGCAGTCCAAGAATATTGAAAGCGAGGTTATATTCTAATATCCCTAAATCAAGGTTTTAGTTGTTTGAAAAATGATATAATTGATAGACATTTTGGCAGCAATCAAACATATATCCCAGATTTTAAGATGCACAATTATTGGCAGTTAAAGGGGGAAGAAGTTTGCCAAAAGAGTTTTGAGAAGCTAGTTGAAGATCAAAACCCTTGGTTTTAGGGCACCTGGCTGCTAAAAACTTGGTCAAATAGAAAAGCAAAGTATCGAGCCTCTCAACAAGTTGTTCTCGTATCAATATTTCCAATTTTTAGGCATTTGAGTCATCATGGCACAAGTGGCAGCTAAATCAAATTTAGATTTCATGACATAGAATTATTAGGGAAATAGCAGCTCGAATTCTAAATAACCAAAATTCGAAATCATCTGTGGGAAGTTTGAGGGTCTTCATGTCGGTCTTAGACTACAACACGAAGAGCAATTTTTCTCTTTGCATTAATTTGGATGCTCCAATATTGAGATTGCCATTTTAGAAAGCAGAGTGTCCTGGAAGTTGCAGTCAACTTTTAGTAGATTTTGGTCATTTTCTGTTCAAAGGTTAGCGGTCTATTGTTGCAGAGATACTTTGAGGTAACACCTCCTCTATTTGCTGTGAGTTTAAAAGAGAGAGGAGAGTATCTACAAGTGTCTCTTCCAGTTGAAAAAATACTTTCTCGACCTCAAGATATCAAGAAGACCAGCCAAGGGAATGTTAATTTTCCACCTATCAAATGTGTTGTCCACCTTTAGAATGGAAAAAGACTCTACTGAAACAACACTCTGGAAATTGGGAGAATTTTTTGCACGTGTCATTTCTGTTATAACCAACCCTTATGTTTAGGAAACTATCTGTTACATGTGTAAATCATTGTAACTGTTTTCTATTTTTAGAAAGCAGAGATTGGACTCGAGCTTTTAAGACTAAGAGTATCTTTACCTATTTAGAGAGAGGTAAACTACAAAAAGGGGGTTGGACCGGGAGGGAAGTTGATTCTTTTGCTGGACCATGGGCCTTGCTATTCCAGAAGGTTTTTATGTAATCTTTAAATGATCGATCAGTAATAGGCAAGTTGTTGACATGATTCTTGTGTCGAGGTGTTGGTGGCGTTTCTTTTCTCTGTTAAGTGTTTTTCCAGTTATCATTTCATTTGTTTTCAAATTCTTATTGTCAAAGGAGAATTAATAGAGCAGAATTTATTGGAGAAATATATCTATTCTTGAGTCATTGAGTCATTTGAAGTTATCAAAATCAAAATGTATGACATAGAGAAGATGATAATTCATAGATGATCATGATATTGTTACTATAGGTGGGAATGCCAATGTCAAATACAAAACAGGGTAGAAAATAGAACTATGATGAAAGAATATGATAGCTTGCCAGTCCTCCTCCTCCATGTCATAACAAAAACCATCAAGGTCTCATCAAGGCCACCACCATTGCTGCTACTCTCTCCTCCATCCTCTTCCTCTTTATCCAGTCTTAGATATGCATCTACTGTTGTGGAGGCTGACCCCTCAAGAGGATCACCTTTTAATTTTTTCATTGTCCTATGGTTTTCATTGGCTGTTTTTCATTTCCAAGAAGATGGTGCAACATTTCCTTTGCAACTAAATGGAAATATGGATCCCAACTAGCCATTGGGATGCTACTATAAATTCTGATATTGCTGATGAATATGATGATATATTGTTTTCTATTTTCTTTTGTGAATCTATTCTGTTAAATTCATTATAGACCACTAGACTAC